>OMOT01038870.1:0-13787 GCA_900312575.1 Acanthochaenus luetkenii
AAAAGGAGCCAACTAGATATAACAGAGCAACAATCAATGGAATTACAGAAGAGTTTAATACAAACTGGTAACTGTGCGTAACGGCAGCGCAGCGCCTTATACAACATTTTAAATAGTCGATGCGTAACGGTACACTTATGGAACGGAAAACGATATAAAAAAGTATAATTTTGGGGGGAAATGGTCGGTGGAACAAGCAACGCAAAAACTCTGACATTTTAATTCATTCAAAACAGACAGACGGACAGATGTTTTAGGACCCAGAAAGAGGACATGTCCGGGTAAAAGAGGACGTTTGGTCACCCAAGTATTAATAGTCCATATACCGTTTTCCCCCCCTTGCTTAGTGTCACATTGTAAGAGCCAGTGGAGAATGTGTGTGCACACACTCACAGAACAAAGAGGGACAACAGGGTCCGAATGGGCATTGTTCGCGTTGTAACTGAGCACTACTGAAATCAAAGTTTTACTGCACTCCATGTGTAATCCAAACATACGTGGAAGAATCGGTCTCCTGCACTGTAAATATGTCTTGATATGAGTGACAGCAATTGGCAGGACATCTATCAGGCCCGACCATATGTTGCTTTTGGTGAGGAGGGAATAAGAGCTTACCGCAAAGCCAGCCTCATCCTCCGGCATTACAGTCTCTAAGAAAGGATTTGCTCTTTAATTCTTGATTAGATAGACTTTTCTCCCCAGTGATACACCGAACAGAGATAACCTGCCCTATTGGGGGTGTGTGTGTGTGTGTGTGTTGTAATAAGACTATTATTAGCGATGGGTTATCAATCAGGAATTAATCCTGATTATTGTGTCTGCTCCAACTGAAAAAGGACTACACTGCCACACTGTTTGTTTTCCGCTCTGTGGTGAAAGAGAGAGGGTTCCTCTTTTTTTCTTCGGGAGGGGATATGAGAGTTTTTTTCTTCTTCTCGTCTTCTTCTTGTGATCGAACCACAACAAGACGCCGCCAGCAGATTCTCCTACTCTGGACGCGAGGAGACACATGATTTAGTTCCTTCACTCGTGTATCTTCCTCCCCCTCTTCTCTTTGCCCGACTGGCGTCCTAGCTGACTGGCTGACTGGCTGGTTGGCTCCCTCTCTCACACTGGCTGCTCGCTCTTAGTGGGTGAGAGTGTGCGTGCGCTTCACTGAGGCTGAGGTGGAGAGAGTGTCTGCCTGCTCAGCCTGTGGAAAGTGGGATCTCTACTAGTACTCTCTCGCTCTCTTTGTGGACTATTGGATGAGGGCAGAGGACCTCTCTGTCTCTCTCTCCTCCAGCAGTGACCATTGACCGTCACTACTGTGCTGCATCCATGAATTTACATACCTGGCTGGCGTATGGGCTTGGATTTATCTTGGTTTGGGCTCTCTTCTTGACACAGGGTGAGTAGGATGTAGGAAGAGCATGTTGATAATAAAATGTGTTATTTTATTGTGTGTCTGTGAGAGGTAAGGAAGTGCGGTATAAAAAGGGAAAGAGAGTGTGTGTGTGTGTGTACACTGGGAGAAGAAAAAATTTGCACTAATGATGTTACAGATACGATAATATTAATTTATAACAGTCTTTTCTAGACAAAGTAAGAAACTGCTAATATAATAGAATATACGCATTGTCAAAAACTATTTCAAACATTTGCAAAATATTGAAATAACAGAGTAACAGAATGAAAGAATGAAAGAAAAGATTGAAGACCTCAACCAGTTGAGTGGACCACATGAATATAATGAATGACCATCATGAAGGGTGATTCCAATAAACCTGTCTTTTTTTTTGGGGTTGCATGTAATTGACCTGGGATTTCAAATCTATGCCCCCTCCCAATAGGTAATAGCCAAAGGTGGCAAACTAAATTTCCCTATAGAGCAATAACAATTGACCCGACTTGGCTTGATTGTAACCTTTGTTTCACATGAAACACAATGAAAATAGGGTCCCTGTGTGCTGAGTTATTGCTTTTCTTGATTATATCTGTGTTGGATCTGTGTCGAATCACCTCTGATCCCCACTACAGACTAGATTGAGTGTAAAGTAAGCAGATTACGACAATGCTGGACATGAATATCATTCCACTGCAGTATAAGCAGTATTGGATTTTAAGATAGATTTCCCCCCACAGAAAATATGAATCTTGTATTTCTGGAATACCATGATAAAAGTCACATTATGCTCAAGTGTTGGACATTAGTAAGAAGAAATATAATCCATCTGAATCTAATCCAACATTTGTGCAATATAAAACGTAAAATACAAATAAAACCATGACAAGCTAAGGGATATGAGAACAACAGTAACACTTTACCCGTGTAAGTGTAGGGATCCCTTACAAGCCCATTAGTAGCCGATACGATCATCGGACAAACATCATCAGAAAAAACCTTCAGAAAATTCAACTCAGTTTAATATCATAATACCGCACCATTTAATACATGTGTTTTTTTATATATCATGCTCTGAATATAATAATCATCTTGCATTCACAATGTGCTTATAATGTGTTTATGATGCCTTAAAAATGCTTTTTGAGCACCACTGCAAGTGCAGAATTGTACATAATGAAACAGTGAAGCAAAGGAAACCTTTGGTAATTTATACAGAAATGTATATTTATTATAAGAGAATACTATAGACATAATACTATCATGAATCATTATATTACAAGAGAATGTTATTGGCTTCGTTTTGAAATGCAAGTAAGCTTCACAAGCAAATATGCTGTTTGCATGTTGTAGATATGTTGAAGAAGATTTAGGTCAAAATCTAGATACCTTCACCTGGACATTTGAAATGCAAACTGGGAAAAATTGCGTTGTAATATGAGAGCTGAATAAGCTCCCAGTATTTTGATAAATGCTCACACAGGGTATTTTTCAATGTTTAATGAGCATGTAACGACATCACAGCACACTGGTTTCCCAAATCAAATTGCTGCCTGTAAATAACTATTCCACCGCTCTTCATTTTCACAACAATCACTCGGCCTTATGGAAAAACTGCAATATTCATGAGAGCTTTCACTTTAATGATGTATCACCACTAGTATAATACTACACATTCCCAAGAGGCTGGTATGTGCTTTCTGTCCCTGTGAGGCTTTACGTTGATTTCAGCAGATTTCTAAACAGATTTTTGTAAGAGCATTTGCCTGGGATTAGTTTGTTCCTGGAAGCTCCTGAGAGCTTTTAGTTGGCTATTTAAGAGAGCAGAGGTGGCATTCTTGCGTTCCCTCTCTGTCCCCACATTGAACATTGCACAGATAAAAACAGAGGATTGGTTTCAGTGCCAAGAGTCTGCAGGTTTTCATTCCAACCAAAGACTACAGCAGTACAGTTAAATCACCTGGTGTAGTGTTTGGTTGGAATGGAAACATGCAGACTCTCTGCACTCCATGGCATGTGTGGGGGATTTTGAACAATCTCTTTAAGTCTTAAGGATTTGTACGGTATAAGCTTAACCTTATTTTCTTGAGAGACTTAGCCATTTAGGAGGTGAGACAGTGGCATGGGAGGTGAGGGAAACTGAAGATGAAAAGAACCTTGGAACATTGTGATATTTGCAATCAACTTCTATTGTTGGGCCAACCCCTCTTTATCTTTCAGAATGGGACCAAACCCATTTCGGCAAATGATCATGTTACGTAATTGAGTATATCATTTCAGGGGTCACTTGAGGAGAACAAAATAAACACAGCATAATCTAGCTGGATATTTATTTGGTCCCTTCATAGGGTTTCTAGCTTCCACCACTCACAGGAGTGGTGGAGACAGTGCTTTGAGATCACAAGCTTGTGGAGCTGGCAGACAGACAGCTTGGGATAGGGTGTTGGTCTTTTACTAGATACACATGAATAGTAAACACTACAAGAATAAACCTGTGCCTTGAAATCTTAATAATAATCATAATGGTAATGTGAGTAGTCCTCAGTAGTTACCATAGGTTCATTTATTTCAGGCCTCCTGCCTACAGTACATAGGCAGGTATGTGCTGTGGTAAGGCACACACTTGATACTGCTGTCATGTCTTCTCATCATTTCATGCATTAACCACTTGGCATAATAATGATTCTTCCAAATCATTGTATCACTGTATGCTATCCCTTCCACAACACCAAGAGCAGCAGTGACAGTGCCCCCCTCTCTTGTGGTGTCCCCCAGGGGTCAATTTTAGGTCCGCTACTGTTTTCTATTTACATGCTGCCCCAGGGTCACATATTTCGCAGACACAATATCCAATTCCACTGTTATGCAGATGATACTCAGCTATATGTCCCACTTAAATCTGGTGAATCCGTCAACCCATATCATGTCCTGTCTTTCAGACATTAAATACTGGATGTCACAGAACTACCTCCAACTCAATGATTCCAAATCTGAGATCCTTCTATTCGGCCTTGCACTACCAGTGCCTTCCATTCAAACTTTGGCTATCTGTCCTCTAATATTAAGGACACGGCCCAAAATCTGGCCGTTATTTTTTATTCCAGCCTTTCTTTTGATAGCCAATAGACTAAGGTCGTACAATCATGTTTCCTCCAACTTAGGGTCATTGCCAAAATTAAGCAATTTTTAACCACTGCAGATCTCTAAAAAGTAATCCATGCTTTCATTTCATCTCGTTTGGACTATTGTAATTCTCTGTATTCAGGGCTGAGCCAGAAGCCAATCTCCCACATCCAATTAATCCAAAATGCTTCTGCTAGGCTCTTGACTAATTCCAGGAGATGGGGACATATTTCACCCATCCTCGCCTCACTTCATTGGTTGCCTGTGAGTTTTTGAATTCATTTAAAGATTTTGCTGATAACGTATAAGGCCTTACAGGGTCAGGCTCCTTGCTACATTTGAGATATGCTGGTCCCTTATGAGCCACAATGCAGCCTGAGATCCTCAGGCGGGGGTCTCCCGGTCATTCCAACTACCCGTGTCATTACCAAGGGTGACCGGGCATTTTCAGCTCTTAACTTGTTTAGAAAAGTGCTATATTAATAAAGTTATTATTATTATAGTGTATATACTGTATAATAGCCAAGTGGATGTACCCTAACAAGTTGTCATGTATGTACTCCTATCCCCTCTGCAGTCCAGGGGCTGCAGTGCTATGGCTGCAACATCATCATGGGCCAGAGGTACGTGGATGTGGGCTGCTCCAACCCAGAGGTCATCACCTGCACCCACTCACACAAGGGTTTCAAACACCGTTTCTGCATCAAGACAGAAAGCAGTGAGTACACTTCTCATAACCAATATTTCATAACTAACAACCATGAATCATATTCATTATCCTTTTCTCTTCTCCTCTTCTCCTCTTCTCCTCTTCTCCTCTTCTCTCATCATGTCTCTGTGTGTGTGATACTTATTTGGACAACATTTATGGTAGGATATCAGATTATTAAATCATGATGTATTCACACTCTGGTGTGCCACTGGACATCAGCATAATAATTTTTTACCATACTTTCACGCAAATTTACTTGATCTGCTGATGTGAATAGTATATTGCTCCCTGTACTAAGGGTAATTACATAACTCTACTTTAGTGCACTTTGCTGAGTATATTATAAGTCAGTCATTGTTTGATATCAAATCAAATGGAGGATGCGGACATCCAAGACAAGATGGTGATGGCCAGCTGAGTAGTTCTGCTGATATCCATGGAAGCATGGACAACCCAGCTGTTCCTTTGTTTGACATCTAAGGGACCCACTCGTGTTGAAAGGGCTGATGTGGCACTGTTTTCCATTGGCTCAGGGAAATAACAAGGTCAGCCAGGGACTGACAACAGCCCATCAGACACAAGAGTGACAGGGGCTGTGTCCAAATCTTGAAACAGTGTTTTGAGAGTGATCTGTGGCCAGTCTTCCCATTACTGTAATCTTTATATGGGCCAGCCAAACCCAACTCAAGCAGATGCTGGTGAAGTTCCATAAGAATCTTAGTCCCCTTTGTCCTCAGCTACAAGACATCTGTCCATAAGCAGCCTCTCCTGAACAGTGTCTACACACAGTCCAGCTGTCACCTTCTTATAGCTGAGATGAGGTTTCTTGATAGGCTTTAACATGGTCTGCAGATTCTTAACAGATCATTCCTGTTATTACGTGACGTTCAGATGATTCTTTGGCCTGAGAGTAGGCTAGTCTAAGAACCATCATTGCTTGGTTTGATTCTGTGTTAAAAACCACACAAATGTCAACAAAATGTAGGGTTTGGGTCAGCAATTGCTAATACTAAATGTCAGGGATCAAAGGGGGAGCTGTGGCATTTTATATTAATTGGTCAAACCAACAACTAAAAATGTACTTTATTTATACAGCACTTTTAAAACCAAAAACACCAAACTTAAAAACAACATTGATTAAATAAACACATAATTAAATAACAAGGAGCTAGTCAAGCATGAGCCTTGAAGGTGATGAATAAAATCTAAAGTCTAAAATGTACTGGCAACCAGTGTAGAGAAGCTCAAATAGAAAAATTGCTGATCTTCAAATAGCTACTACTAATATAAAGGGGGGATGCCTCTCATCGTTTACAAAGTATTTAAAATTAATTTAAAACGTTTTATTTCTGAGTTGTGAAAACATAGCCTACTGACATATTTGTTTATGCCTTTAAGATCTTCAAATCCCTCTTCATCACAAACTTGCAGCATTTGGTGCTTACTTGTGCCTTTTTCCTGCTGATCTCACCACCAACTTGTCACTCTTCTCTGACTGACTCCTCTCTGTGTCTCCCTTCTCCTGTCATTCCAGCGGCCCTGGGTATTGTCCTGACCAGTGGCTGCGCCACATCCAGACACTGCCAACAGCAAGAGCTGCCAGGGGTGCGCATCCACTGCTGTGACTCAGACCTATGTAACAGCACCCCCTCCTGGCAACCAAGCACACTACACTACATTTGTGCACTGGCCAGCCTCCTGCTGTTGAGGTTGTGGTTGTGATATGAAGTCAGCTTGGAGAGGAACATAACACCGGTCAGATTCACATATGGCATTTGGGAGAAACATTTCCTTCAAATGGACATTTTGTGTTAATAACTCTCTGTGATTCCTCTTAGCTGTTTGTGTTAAGGGCTGGATGAGAGGGTTACTTTGTGTGGCGTTATTGAGCAACTTCAAATAGTAGCTTTGAGGTTTTATCACAATAGTGATTATACAGAACGCAGTGAATTCATTCTGCATACTCAGTTACTCAAATGCAGCCTATACTATGGGACATGTATTGCCATGAAAGGAAGATCTTTATTCGAGTTATAACAAAAAAGCTTTAAAAAGACACCTCATACCGGCAATGGAGAAAAACACTGAATTCAGTTTTACAAAATCTTATGGCCGTATTGGAAAACAAAAAAACGTTTTCCTGTTGAGTGTTGAGGTGCTCATTTTCTTGTAAAGATCACATCTTTGTGAGGGTTATACTATTTTCAATACTAAGTGATAGGCTATTTACTTTGTAACATGAAAGCTATTTTTTCAGTTCGCTGTCCGGTTCAGGCTAAGCTTGGAGATGCACGCTGCATGTGTTTATAATTGAGATTGTAAGAAATCGTGTACAGTCAGGGCATGTAATGTGGTGAATTGCTGTATTAAAACATTTCCTATTTTTAAAAACAAAAATCCTTTGCATTCTATTATCATTATAGCAGCACATACCCTGTATACAGATTTATAGACGCTGTTACCTCTCATAGCCTATAATCACAGCAATCTAAAAAGTATGGTTTCATGTGAATTAATCATAATGCAGTTGGCTAAGATGTAAATGATGAGCCTGAAGGCTACAGACATTTAGCAAATAGTAGGCCAATACTGTATATATAAAAATAATGAATATAATACAATATTGTAGTCACTATTTAGGCATATTTCTTACAGGGAACAGGTCATATAACGATGATAGCTAGGGGCAGATACGGCATGTTCAAATTAGTGAAGTTCATATTATTCAGCAGATGGAAATGACGTATTGCTTTAAAGCAACATTTGATTGATCCCCATCTTTGAACATGCCCCCCTCCAGAGAGGTCAGAGTTTAGGGTCACCTACAGTAAAGCACTCCTGAAGCTAGGGATTCAGTGTCTTGCTCAAGGACACTTCATCAGGGTGGATACTCAATGTCACAGTAGACAAGTCAATATTTGGTTGAAACCCACAAAAAATTGATACAAGAGGTTTTTCAATGGAGCCATTGGGCTTGCTAAATAACATCTAGTAATGTTGACTTCCGGAAAGGGGTCATTTTCAAGATGGCGTCCAAGATACCTGCCAGGAGCTTAAAATGGCTATATCTCAATTACTATTCAACCTAGAAAGGTGGTTTTGGTGTCTAACCCTCCGTTTTAGGGCTCAATGAATCCGACTTAATCAGTGGAATTGCCATTAATTGACAAATTCAAGATGGTGTCCCAAGGTGCCGTCCCGTTCTACTAAATTGGCACTGTCAAATAGTAGTCAACCAATTATTTTCTGTGTTTATACTTTTAAGAGGTAGCAATGCGTAAAAAAATAAAAATTAACAATTAAGTATTATCCACACAAACGTGATATGTGGATCGTCACATTCTTCAAATTGGCGCGGTCCACAGAGACAAAGTGTTTTATTTATCAAGTGCACAGTATAACACAAGGTCATTCTGAGCCAGTGTGAACTTCTTAGGACATGGCAAGCAACAACTACGTAGTAGGCATGAAAAAAAAAATGAAAAAAAAAATATATACTAAAAAATAGAATTGATCAATTTAGTACTTAAATTTACGCACAGGTCTGAATGTGCGTACGTCCTGTCCACCCTGAGGGGTTTGGACCACCGGCACGTTCCAGAATCAGATTGGAGACAGATCGGACATCACCCAGCCCTGATGATGCAGCAGCGTTGGATGCCATAATTCATCTGAGCCTGAACTACTTCCAGTTCCGTTACACTATTCTACAACAAGCTGAGATCCAGCGGGGATTTCATTTCATTACGTTACGTTACATTACACTTGTATCCAAAGCGACGTACACACCATCATATACCATAGACCACACGTCACACAACGACTTTCATTGTGTCAACCGAAAGGGGCTTCATTCAGTTAATGCACAGTGACGTAGTATTACATACAAAGGACCAGCAGCCTGAACAGATCTCCATCAGGTCCGCCTCTATGTCTGTTTGTGTCTTTTCCTCGCTGTCATTATTCCAGCGAGAGAGAAAAAAGCCGTAGTCACGTGTCTTTTGAAAGGATGTTTTGTAACCATATATGGTCAATCGGGGGCGTTTCAGGATGTAAATGACCGAAATGTGCCCGAGCACGCTGGTTTAGACCGTGTGCTATTTATCAACGTCGATTACGTACTGTTGTGCATATGACCTGTCAGTTTGATAAATACAGATTTGTTTTGTACTTAGACAGGTTCTGCATTTTGTTCGTAGGACAACATTTAGAACGTTGTCTACGCAGGGTTGATGAATGAGGCCCCAGGTGTGGCCTGTTCGAAGTTGAACGACAACTCCCAAAGCAGATCAACCCTCTTGATACGTTCAGTGAGACTCTGAAGTTCTTTGAATGTGATGTCCCTCTGGCGGACGTGATGATCTATTATCGCAACTTTTAGTCAATGTTCAGTTCCATCGTTTTTGTGCCTAGGGATACTCTGGTCTGTCTTCTGCCCTGGTGTCCAGACAGCTACCATGCCCATCCTGTGAAATGTTCCTTTCCCATCAATTGTGAAAATGTTCTGACCTACATTGTCCGCTGCGAATAACATTCGCCGAGCTGGACTCATGCGTTAGCTTCTTAGCTTGTTGGTTTGTAGGTTGGCTAGCCAATAAATGCAGTTGGCGTCGGTGAGGAAGCTAAAGTATCAATGAACGAGGTTAAGACCCCCCACGAAGATATCCTAAAATAGGCCATTAGTACCGGCCTTTAAGGTCATTTGAGTGAATTGGCGGCCCTCCTGGGGCACCATCTTGGATTTGTTAATAAATAATGAATTTATGGTCATTTCACTTATTCAGTTGTATTCCTTGAGCCATAAAACCAAGGGTTAGACACCAAAACCACCTTTCTAGGTTGAATAGTAACTGAGATATAGCCATTTTAAGCTCCTGGCAGGTATTTCGGACGCCATCTTGAAATTACAAGATTTCTAGTACGTTATTTAGCATGTCCAATGGTTCCAGAATCCATTGAAAAAACCTCTTGTATCTGTTTTATGTGGGTTAGGTGGTTATTTTTCGTATGTTAACCCGTCTACAGGGGCGTGGAGAATGGTCCACTAGCTCTCCTTTAGTTAAGTCCTGATTGTTGGCGGGTGATAAATGTGTAATTCTCCCTGAACACAAAACACAGTAGGATTTTCAGACCCAAGGCGTCAGGTCACATTAACAGATTTGAACCTGGCTTCAAATGTGGGAGCTCAAGTTGTCAGCCCTTGGCCTGGAAAGATGTGTGTGATCATTAGGTCATAAACTAGATGGACGTAGGCTCTTAACTTCAAATCTCTGAATGAATCGGACACAGGTCCTCTTTGAAGGAATTTGTAAAAGAACTGGGAAAACAATCACTGTTGTAAAACCTTCAAAAAGAGCAAGACCACGGTACAAATTTGAGCATAGGTAAAATAAGTAAAGGCCTAAAGCTCAAGTATGAGTCCCATGATTTAACCTGCGTGATGACTTTATACTCCGACGCAGCGCCTTAATCGTCATCGACTGGTATACCAGTACAGCAAGTGCAAGAATACACCTGTGCAGGTGAGGTTGTCTCCCACTATAGTTTGTAGTGCGCACTAGTGGAGCGCAACCTGCCGCACCGTCGCTCTTTGTCCCAGAAACCCATTGTATACAGAAGAGGAAACCCTGTGCAGTAAGCAGCCATCTTGGATAGGCAGATACTTCAGCTGGGATAACCTGCAGGTCTCTCCTGAGGAGCTCAAGACGTCAAAGCTAAACAACACATCATTTCTGGTGAGAATCGAAAGAAGGCAGGACAGGAGTGCACTCATACACAACGTCTCTTCAATGTAAAGACATTGATATTTATATGGCGGTGGAGTTGTAACGGTTAAGCTAGTCAACGTTAGCCGGCAGTCGGCTAATTTGCGAGCGAACGACGCTAGCCTGATTGACAGACGGCTATGGTGCTTGCTATCGTTACCTAGCCCATAGAACTAGATATTATGAATTTGAAAACGACTGCAGAGAAAGGACTTGCTCAGCTGTGACACATAACACACACCAAACGCTTTTAAATGGCTGGCAAGCTAAGTAACATTAGCTAACGTCACCCCTCTCGGCTTAGCTAGGAAACTAGCATGCTAAAGCTAGCTGCTGTTAGTTTGGTTTGTCTGTGTTCTGAGAAATCATGCTGAGGCGAAAAGTGAACTAACGTTAGTTGTTTAACACGGTAATACACATTCAATAATATAAAAGCGATTTGCCGTGGAGTAATAGAGATAACCGAGCAACTTTATCAGTAACGTAACGTTAATTTGTTGTCGAGGAAACGTAAAAGTAGGGTAACCCACAGCTGTCAAAATTGCTAATTTAGCGGCGAGATTGTTATCAACTAACGTTACACTAATCTGACTAACCACCAAGTTAATATTATATATGTCCCTTACACGTGGCACTATACTTTCTTTATGTGCTAACAAAGTTTGTACTGTAGTTGTTCGCTAACGTAATCTAAAGTCTAGAAAACTACGCTATGACTTTGCCGGTTGTTGTGCTAAATTAGCCATAGCTCGTTAGGTAGCAGGCATATGGCGTCAAGTTAACGGGGGTTATTTCAGTCGATTTTGTGTTGTGTATGTTGACTGATTATTTGTGTTCTATAGCATGGTAGTGGTTATGAAAGCCTGTATAATTAATCATCCTATGGACAGTGTTGGACACAATTAAGCTCTTAGTCCGAACGCTAATTTTTTAACAACGTTAGCTTTTGTATACTTGATTTTGAAGTGACGAGACAGACAAGCGTATAAATTAGCTGCTACACAATCGACCTTAACTGTCGCACAATGCAACCGTTAACTTAGCTAGATGTAACGTTAGTTGTCACACATTTTTTAAATCATTCGTTTTTCTTACGTCAATGTGTCACAATATGCTAGTAGCCTTGACATTCTGTCACCTGTATGCTTTTTTTAATTGACTTTAATTTATACTATATATGTAGTCAGTTTAAACTTACTAAGCATGTGGGACAGTGTGCTCTTATCTGTTGTTAACAGTAGTGATGATCTCATCATGTTGTTTTGCCTTGTGATACAAATCACATGATTTGAATAGTAGACTTAATTATGGAAGCACCATGACAACATGTGTCATTATTTCTTGATGATCAGCCCAGATTTGAGTGACTCATAAGCAGTGCATCCTTGCCCCAATAGCAAGTGGCTGTAGAGAGGAGGAAAGGCAGTGACGGTGCTTCTCTGTAGAGAGAATCAGTGTGCTGGAGAGTAGGGTAGAAGTGCTGAGGCTGCAGTCTGGTCACATGCCATTTTGACTCGCCTTCTTCTTCATGGATACTCCTGTGCTTTGATAAGAAAAACAGAATATTTATCTTTCTACATAATGCACAGACGAAGCAGAGAAAGGGGGTTGAGTGTCATAGTTGTACCATACCTTGTTTTTGCTCTTGCTGTGGACATGATCCCTAATAGCTGACCTTCCAGAGTATTGAAAACCCTCACACTGGAGCAAAAGACACCACATGAGGGTCATGTGAAGGGAGGCACCCAAGGAAAAAAGCCACCAAACCCTCAAACATTGCGGTGGGATTTTAAAGGATAAAACCAGCGTAATTGTAGTTTTTTTCCCCCCTATTGCTGTTATTGCCTGTGAAAAGTCTAAACCCACCAAAGTATTTGCCACAGTCAGAAGCTACTACTGTCTGTTCTACTGCAGTTTTGCCCTACTTCCCGAAATTCATGGGCTCCCATTGTTTAAAAAATATATATAACAGCTCACAGAGACATACTGCTGCCTTGACTAACGTAATACATCATGTCGAAAAACACTTTTTCATAACTTTACTTTATTACACATTATTGAGTTTAAAGTAATAGTTCACCCAAAAATGAACATTTTGCCATTATCTGCTCACCCTCATGTCAGTCAAAACACCGGTGTAGTTTGTATGTCCACATAAATGGCAAATTAGCTACTGCAGCTCCATGTCAGCCTTCTCCAAAACAACTTAAGCGGCCAGGGATCGGTTCTTTACATTTCCAAGAAGGGCAAAAACAACCATAAAATTACTCCAAACAGCTTTTGCAGCATAATCCAAGTGTTCTGAAGGCAAACCTTTCCACTGTGAGTCCATCTACTGTATATTTACACCGGTATTTAGCACAAGTCTTCGCTAAAACAGTTGTTTTTGAGAGTGTTAACACTTGCGTGCACATGTTGCGTATTCATGCTCCACTCGACGTGAACATGCGACTAGGGTTGCAAATTCTAGGGAATTTCCTTGATCGATTTTTGCCAAAGTTAATGAACGACTAATCGATTAATCGATAATGATACACCCACCAAAAAAAAAAAAATCAAAAAATTATTTTTTATTTTTATTCTTTTTTATTTAAATCGAAACATTAGATAAATACATCTGTTTCATGGCATAACACAAACATAATTATGAACACTGTTTTGTTTAAGTATGATATTTTAATAAGGCACGGGAAATTTCGCTCGCTCTTCCGAGGCGAATCAGTGACTAACACGTTCGTCTATGACATATAACGTTACAAAAAATAAGATGAGCCTTAATTAGAAACTTACATTTGCTAAATGA
>OMOT01038874.1:0-19667 GCA_900312575.1 Acanthochaenus luetkenii
GTTGAGTATCCAAATAAAGCGTGACATTGTTATATTATTATTATTATTATTATTAATTATACTTATAATTGTTGTTATTGTTGTTGTTATTGCCATCATCGTTATTATCATTATCTTTGTCATTATTATTGTTGTTCAATTTAGCACACATTAAGGCACATTAGTGTACACACAGCATGGACAAAATGAATGAACAGGAGACACGGATACGTTTCCTTTGGAAGGCATGGTAATACACAAGCGTACGGCTGTGAGGAAGTGGAAGGCGACTATGCAGGAAACTGTTAAGACAGAGAGAGAGAGAGAGAGAGAGAGAGAGAGAGAGAGAGAGAGAGAGAGGGAGAGAGTGACAGAGTTTCAGTGCCACGGGAATTCCCACCGCTTCCAATTATTAGGATTATATGGATATTTTAGTCATGATTCAGTAAGTGAAAGCAAAGAATGTCATCTTTGGCAGTACTGATGAGGCTTTCTTGAGTTTGTGAGTTTGCTTGATTGTTAATATGTGTCACGTTAATGCATACAGGGTCAAACGTAGTACACAGTGTGCCTACGAAATAGCCGTATCCTATGGGACATTATCCTGGCTTTTTACACACCTAACACAAACATAAATAGGCATCTTATGTCAAATGATGTGCCTAGCAAAAGAAGAAAGAGAAACAAACAATGTGATGACAATTAACACACAATTTACCAGGAAACAGGAAGTGTTTTGGCTGTGTGATGTTGTAGCAGAGGCGCCTGTTGGCTGCCTGTGTTTCCAGAAGTGATGGTTCATATCCTTCCTGTGTGACCCCCCCCCCACACACACACACACAATTAAGTGTTAAGGGACAAATTCCATTTTATTGGGCTTAGATAAGAACACTTTGAACAGACTGATTAAGATGATTGAATGATGAGTAACGACAGATTGAGAAATAACATGAATAACTGAATTTTACATTTCCCTTTCAGATATTTAGCTCACACTGTTATCCAGAGCAGCAGGTTAGGGGTTGACAGTCTTCCACAGCCATATTGGCTGTTGGCAGACACTGTCGACCCACTTGACTGCCAAGGCTATTTTAACTTGTTTGTTATTATTAAATTCTGTAGTATATGTGTAATATAATGCATATTAACTACTTAGCCAGTGCAAATAATAAGAGAAGCAATGAAAAGCAATTATACTTTGTCTGTTGGAAATCACTTTATCTTATTATTATAAAATTATCACTATTAGGCTCTGTATATATAACTGGAAAACATGCTGATTCTGTTGATTCTGTGTTGTTTCTAACTACGGGTATGTGCAGTTAATTATTAAAGTGCAAATAAATTAAATACAAAAAGAAGAAAATGGTGCTGATTTTTTTCTTACACAAATGAAACAATGTACAAACAGGAGAGATTACGTGCCACACATTTGCTAATAATGTTAAAATTGGTAATACAGGCTAACCAGTTATAAATACTACGATGTCAGGAAAATATCCACATTTTATTCTTAGATATTTTTATTGGTTGACACAATACGGACTGTGGCACTGATACGCAAATGCTAATTGTTAGCATTGGTCCAAGGCAGTGCAGCTTAAACAGTGAGGCTACGATAAAATCGGAGCAGTGCAATTTACCACTTTGGGGCTCAGTTAAATAATTTAACTAATGTAAAAAAGTACAACAATAATTGAAGAAAAATAGGTGCACTGTCCCTTTAAAGGCCTGTCTATTTAGGACAGGAAGTAGACGCCCTAAACCAAATAAGGCATTTGTGTGACCGCACCACGTTGTCTGTGTCGTCGGAAGAGCAGGCGGCGGTCTGTGTATCCTCCCAGTCGTAATGGCAGCGGCGCTGGCTCAAGTCCCCGACGTGGAGATCGATCCGGACGGAACCTTTAAGTACATCCTGGTCCGGGTCAAACACGGAGCTGAGCATAAAGACGTAGTCCGAGGCACCGGAAGTGCCGAGTATCACAGTAAGTCCGGCGTCGTGCTGGTCTGCTGCTGCTGCTGGTCTACGCTCACCGACGGCGCTTCTAGCTTTGTGTGGCCACTTGTTAAATCACGTCAAGTGTTTTATTTCAACTAACGCGCAAACCAAGAGTCGACACGTGGTTTGTGTTGTTGTTGCAGGTGGACTAGTTCGACCCACAAGGTCTGATAAGGTCCTTCCGGTGCAGCCAGCCAGCAGTTCCGTGCCCAGATCACTGCTCATGAAGCAGAGATGCGGTGTCACACTGTAAAAGGCCACAGAGTTTTGGTTATTAATAGCAGGCTGAGGTTTGAGACCAATGATGCCAAAGTAGCTTTAATTCGGTCTAAATTAGCTGAGTTGATTATTCGTGGATGGTGTTGCTCAACTAGCCAGATTGTGTCTTTTGTTTCACAGATCATATATTTGAGAAGGTCGGTCCAGCCATGGAGGCCTTGGGATTGGAGTGCGAATGCCTCGGAGGAGGGAAGATGGAGCACAACAGCGAAGGGAAGACGCTGAGGGTGTTCGGAGAATCCACTGTAGGTGCATGTGATTGCGGAGGGGAGGCTTTGAACCAGGGGCGTCGAGCCGTGTGCCACGGCGTCTGCGGGTTCTCGCTCCCACCAAAGTCCACACCGGGTGATGTCACTGATTAGCACACCTTCGACCAGAGAGGAGGAGCTAACGGGTGAAATCACCCGCTGTTGTATTTGGTTGGGACGATATCCTGCGTACTCTCGGTCCTCCGTGGCACATGGTGGACGGCCCAGTGGAGTAGATGCTACATTTGTCTCACACACACACACACACACACACACACACAATATTTGAATGTGCTGATGTGAATGTTCTCTCAACCCTCCCCAGGCCTTTGGCAAAGCAGACCATTCCGTGTCTGTGGAGAAGCTGAAGGTCGCCTTCAGTGACTACGAGATCACCTGGTCTGATGACAAAAAGTAGGGCGGAAACCCGCAGAGCAATTAGATCTCTCTTCAAATGTCTGTGTACATGTACAGTACGTGTCAACTTGAACATGGAACGCCGCTAGTTAATGCACTGGCCCCTTCTGTGTCATACACCCAGTAAACGATTCCAATACACCATCCTGCGTTGTATTGCTTGCTTTTGGTTCTGCGACAGTTGTGAGGTTAGCAGTGGCCTGTTTACTGATAAGTCGCACACATTTGCACATAAAAGATGACATGGAGCAACATACATATGTACTTCTGAGATATATTTACACAAAGTCTACATCTGGTAGTTTTATTACAATGCAAGTTCTGTGTTCTTCAGACGCGTGAACACAAAGGACCTGACTGTAAAGCGTAATTCCCCTTCAACAAAGAATCCTCCCTGCTATGTTTTTCTTGCTGTTTGAGTAGCCATACCAGACCACCAGTTTTTTTGGCGATGTGGTTTAGTCAGAACCGGAGGCCGTGAGCCAAGCGTAAAGTCCGTGCAGGAAGGGGCGCTTGAGTTGGGAATCGCTGAACACATCCTGTTACTCGGAGGGAAAGTGACCGTTTAAAGAACCGAAAATAGATGAGGGGGATTTCTACTGACTCGAGACAAACACAAAAAAATGCCGGACATGAATAATAATTAATAAAAAGGTTATAGAAGAATAAAACTGCCTGTCCATAAAGATGTGTGTTAAGAAGGGACTTTAATGGATGCAGTGACTCTTCCAAAGCCCAGGGACCTGCAGACAAAGACCTGACCCCCTTTGGTCTTTTCTGTGCGTGGTCTGTGCGTGCTGTAGCGTTCCAGGCTGGCCTTCAGTTTGGCTTTCTACACCTTTTTATTTGCACCACTCAAACATCTCCAGGGAGCAACGGTGATAAAGTGGCGAAATGTGTTGATAGATTAATTGAATTGATTTGACACATTTCGATTCATAACACACGTGCAGTTCTTCAGAAGGAACATGTGCATGGATTAAAATGATCAGGGTAACACGATAAAGCTCGAGAGCTTCTTTCCGCTGTGGTTCCTTTGTGTCCTCCCTGCCTCAGGAAGAAAATGTGCCGATTTATAAGCCATCTTAGGCTATTGAGCACCTGTTTTGTAAAAAAAACATCCACTGTAAAGCAGAATTGACGACTGATATTCCTATGATTTTTGTGCAGCTCCATCGGTCTGAACTTAAGCCATAGTATCTCAAACTAGAAATCTGTGTTGTCAGCAAGCAATGATACCTATGTTGTTCAACTGATACTGAAATAGAGACTGATTTAAGGGGTATGAACCACACAATGTTCCCATTATCCCTGTAAGTTCACATGGCCAAGTTTCCCAAGATCACAAGAACACTTGAGTAAATTATTTTTCACGGTGGCATATTCCTTCCTTGGATTGACTGGGTCTTTTAAGGTAAGTTTTTCTATCCCAGCAGAGGAGCTTCACATCCCTGCCATTATTTTCTGTTTTTGCCCATGACTCACCATCTAATGACTTCTACATAAAGCCCTCGATTTAGAGGAAGAGTGGCTCTGAACTGTCCAGACTACATGAACAGAATTAGCTGCCTTGCACACGCTGAAAAGAGCTCCACTCACCTTGACCCTCATCAGCGGACTTAACATCGACGTTGATTCTGACCGCATCCTGGCAGGTACTCCGCCACCTCGAAAACAGACTTCCGGTTTCCTGCACACTGATAACCTTTCCATTATGTGCAAATAGGGAGATCAGCATGAGTGTTTAGATTACACCCTCTTCTTGGAAAAACACTTGAGGTTCCAAGGTCTTAAGAGATAATTGTTTTTACCTTTAAAAAAAAAGAAAAAAGAAGATGGGCAACTACAGCAATGAAAATCCAAACTAAACAATAGACTTGTCCAAACCGTGATTAGCCTGTATGTCCGCTTTGTCATCAGACACATAACAGACAGTGATGTGGTGGTAAACAAGAAGATGGGCAAACAAGTTGAAGATAATCACCATAAGCTTCACAACCGCTGGTATAAACAATGTTTCACTCAGAATAGTATTTATTTCAATTTGTTTGAAATGGCCCAATATTTAAATAGCCTGGAGTGCATTTGTTTTAACCTACTTATAATGTATACTTTGTATTTGTGTGATGAAGATTTATCTGCTTTTTGGGGGGGAACCTTTGGGGGGACAGCAGGGTGGCATAGTGATCACCATTCAGCTGGAGTGGCCAGGTTCAGATCCCAATGTCGGCAAGCATCCGTCCTGCTGAAGTGTCCTTGAGCAAGACACTGGATCCCTACAAGCTCTAGAGGCACTGCTCTGTGGCTGTGGAGACAAGTGAAAATAGTTTTCCTATGGGGATCAATAAAGTATCAAATTATGATATTATTAGGTTGGTTAACTGGATTTGACCGATATTGTTTTTTGAACGTTTTTATTTTTATTTAAATTGATAGATGATGTTTTGTGCTGATATTCAATATCTTTCATTTTGACAATTTTGATGCCATAAAACATTTACCATTAATCAGTGTTTTTCTCTGAATTGTTTTCTTGCCAGGGTGTGAAAGCCTCCGAAAAAGCATCTAGACCATCATGGGACACTGATACCCATTATAACTAAATCATTTTAGTGTTACCGGCTCTTCGAGGCAGGGTGACCTACCAATCGTATTCAATGGTAAGGGAAACTGGCTTTTACACAAATAATTAATTTACTAAAAAGGATATCCAGCCTTTAATAAAGGGCTAATATTGGCCCAATGTATCTGCAAACTGATATGTTGATCTAACCCTAATATATTCGACTTTCTTTTTAATCCTGCACTATGCCAGTGAATTGATTTACAAAATTAAATATTAGAATGGCATAGAAAGTGAATAAACATGGAAAAACATTACAGGGCTGTTTAACTGAATTACATCTCCACCGTTGACGGGAAATTATCCTTCTCACAACACTAATTGTGACGGTAATTCAATGTAATTTTGATATTTAATTCCCAGTGTAAGCACAATGAAAATAGGGCACATGGATTACTCAAATCTGATACCTTCAAGGATTATTGACTCTTGTTTTCTAAACAAGAAGTTAGTGCCTTCCTGCAGCAATACCAACACCTCAGGCTGCCGTGAACAAAGGAAAAGCAAACGGGTGACGGTTTACTGCACTGCTCAAGGTCTTATCATTAAAACAATGGCTTTCCAAAACCTGATTACATTACAAGTTGCAAATGAAATACCGGTCTCAAATATTTTCCGTGAGCTTCCTGCATGGTCAAAACAGGGTAAACATTTGCTTAGTGGGCCTGAAGTTATTGACTTTTTAATGAAACATTGCTGTTTATTTAAATTTTTTCATTAAGAGTACCAGAAACAACGTCATGTTCTATACTGAGTAATTAGGACATTTAGATGTCCAATTTTGACCCATGTACCTTAACTGTCACTCGTGCCATATGCAGTATGTCACAAGAGGGGTCACAGTGGATTAGCAGCCTTTCTCAAGGGAGATTATGTGTTTTGTTCACTTTGACAGGGATGGATGCTGCTTGTGAAAGGGACTGAACCTGCAACCCCTCAATCACAGGGCAGTCTATGTAACCAAAAGGCCACCCACCTGCCTTAGATGGCCATGTACGCCTGGTAGGTTATCATAGGGTTATCTGATAAACATTACTATCAATATTTGGATTATATGACAAGTAAATAAATTGTATTCTTGTTGCATTTGCCTGTTTTATTCTTCTGTTTATCTTAATCCTGCATATTATTTTCTGTAAAACACTTTGTAACTCTTTTTTAAATTAATATTCTGAAATTAAGTTTATTATTACTTCATTGTTGTCATCTCATAATTATGTAAACAGGGAAACTGCCTACCGGTATGTCAATAAGAATGGCGCCTTTTTGAAATTCCTGATATTGTCCAGTAATTCTGAACGCATTTAGAATTTCCCCTCTTATTTACCTTTTTACAATATACCATAAGATACTGTGCATATTGCAACTGCATGGCACAGCACAACATAACATAACATACTTCACACACACACAATAATTACCTTTAACATTGAGCTCGATCTACTTTAAGAAGATTTCTCATGGTTGATTAATGCAGTTAGACATCACAGTGGTTTGAGAAAATATATGAACACAGTGTTTCATATTATTAATCTAACCTGGTATATCAATGTATAGTCACATTTCACTGGGTTGTGCCCTCCATTCTTTGGGGGTTAGGTAAAGTTACATGTCATTACAGCATTTAAAGTTAATTATGAAAACCGATGGAAGTGTTAAGTCCGTACAGGAAGTGTTTAAAAATGGCCCCTTATTCATAAATGATAAATGTATGGCCCAGTATTTGAGATTGTTTTCTTTTCCGGTGCATGGTTTTATTAGTTAAAAAAAAAATCATTCCATACAAAATATTTATATACGTTATATTTCAACATTGTTTTAATTCCGCCTCTGTAAAGGCTCAGATTGTTTGTCCCAGTTTTTATTTTCAGCGATGTGCAATCATTTAGCTGTATGATTGGTTCAGAACCATCGTTGTAACCAATCAGAGTGCAGTCAGATGACCAGGTTTGTCCCAACGTCACATCCGACTCAAACAACAGCGCGCTTTACGACCAGGCTATGGAAGTTCAAAGTTGTCTACTCTTTTCCTCACTGCTTTGTACGTTTTTAACCACTAGCAAAGTTACAAATGTAGGTGTAGATGGAAACTACAATGTAGGAACTTTGCTATGATTGTATACTACCGAATATAAGCTAGCGGTTTGCGTTTATGGTAAGTGTTATCCAAGTTAAATAAGTTGACCTCGCTAACATTAACTTCGCGTTAGCAACACATACGATAGCAAACTGCTAACGCTAAAGTGTCTCTTTACGTTAGGTTTCCCCAGCCAGCTGTCTTTCTATCCAGTAAGCGAATTGTTAACTATATTACTATAAAGCTGCTGTACTGAGTGACAGTCTTAAAGCAGAGTAACACTACCTTTGGGTATCATGTTACAAATGGTTGCTAGGAAGAATTCAGTTGTAAGGTTGAGCAAATTTATGTTTTCTGGACAAAGTTATATGGTTATACATCCGTGTCACTCTAATGCTGTTGCCATCACGACATCATGTTTACGACACCAACAAGGACCACAATAGAAATAAGTCTGTGGACCTTTTGGGTTATCCATGATTTTGTTTTGGTACATATAACGCAAATGATTGTTTGTTTTCATGTGTTTTTAAGATGTGTCGAATAAACTGAACTCGATGTTCTCTTGTTGCACAGCCCAGCTGACCTGGCCAGTGCTGTCAGTATGTCTCAGACCACTCTATTGGAGGAGGTGGTGCAGTGGAGTCAGGACACCTGCCGCAAGGAGCTCAAATCTGTCCTGCCCGAACTCACCATATCCTCACATTATCTCACTTTGATCCTTGTGCTTTCAGGGTTCCTACACAGGTCAGGAAACGTGTGATAAAAGAGTTTGGTTGTTTCCAGGTCTTGAAAAGTTTGGAAAGTAGGACAAAAAAAGTGTAATCTGTGGACTTAGACCCACGGTCATCCATATTATGTCATCTCATATATCATCTTTTTTGTGCAGAATAATCTATAGACTGGTTTGGCTGGGGTGAGGCAGTATGCTATCATTATAAATCATTGAATATGGTGAAAATCCTCTCAAGGTCTGGAAAAAGTAGAGCGTTTTCAAAGCGAAACTGTAGAAACACTTTGCTTTGTCATGACTAATTTATATTTATCTCAACATTATTATTGCTGGCAGGGTTGCAAATGTAACAGTTACTCTATTCAATAGAAGTCAGCTTACTGTAATGCTATGGTCTTCCTTGACTGTTTGTACTCTTTGCATCATAAGTCTGAGAGCTGGGATGATCATATACGTAAGTCTCTTCATTGTAATTACAAACTTATTATTTTGTGCATTTTGTTCAGTATGAACTGAGGAGTTACCCAGTTCACTCAACTCAGATGCTTCATAATAACATAACTACGGTATCCCTACAGGTATACTCAAGATAATCACAGACATGTTCCTTCCTCATATTGGTTTGTCAGAGCTGGAGGCAGAGTGCTTCTCTAAGGTCTTACCTAAGGTGAATAACAACACAATGAATGCATATTCCCATAATGACCCTAAATGTGAAAGCAAAAACTAGCCTCGGTTTAGTAATCACAGGGTGGCTTCAGGTCCTGAAAAAAGTGTTAAACGTAAGGCCTTAATATGTCTTAAGTACAGTTAATATCACATTTTAGGTCTTAAATTGAGTTTCAGAAGTCTTAACATTTTTGAGGTTTCTTGGTGCGCTGTTTTATGTTTTTCGTTGAGAAATCAGCGCAGTCACGTAGATCTACATTCTGTCTAAAATTGTTTTCATTTTCATATTTATGCCGATTGCAAAAATATTCTGCCTATATTGACATAATATAGAAAAAAGGCTGTGTTTACTTTTTGTGCATTACTGCTTCAATTCACATCTTGTATTGAAAATGAATTGATCCCTGCCCTGATGTATGTTACGAATATCTGCAGGCAGTCAACATGTTTGACAGCCTGATGAAAGAGATCTCAAACCAAGTTGGAGGGCTGTCCAGTCAAAACACAGAACTGCTTGCCTTACTGAGGAACATTCTGCAGGTACTCCATTACCTCTTTCTCATAGTTTTTCTATTGCCTTGTTTTGCACTGCAGGCTACGGCTGTGTATTTATTTAAAACGATGCTATTAGTACCACATACATTTGTGGTGTGTAAGATGGCTATTGCATGAAAGACATTCTTCTCTTCATACCCAAATGTAAAATCACCCAAATGTAAAATCTGTTTCAGGCAATGGTGCAGATAATAGATGCGATGTCTGCTTGTGTGCGTCACGTTTGCTCATTTGAGGAAGCCCCTGACCTGGATGCCATCCGCTCTTTACCCTCTTGCATCCTCAGAGTCCTGAGGGACACCTTCCTGCACTGCAAGGTAAGGATGTTTCGTTCGCCAATGGCAATAGCTAGTACATTTGTTTTATTTAAACTTTTCCTCATTGTCTGGATTGTGTGTTTTTATGCAGCTTAATGGGTGCAAAATGATGGCAAAAATGATAGCCGAATATTATAATAGATTTTGGGATCATGATTATTAGTCTGGATAATTTTAGGAACGAAATTATTTTATAGCATTTTTTTGTAGGCCTAGCTTCTATCATCATTTTGACCATTTTCAACCACAGCAGACATTCCAAGTGAAATGAAATGTCTTAATGTTACAGATTAATTACTGCAATTAATTGTGGGGACTAACATGCGATTATACACGGTTAATTGTGTAGCCTTAACCTTAAGTTGTGCCAGATTTGTGTATATGCTGCATGTTGTTCCCCAGGAGAGCGAGGTGGTTTACTGTGGCCGTCTGTCCCTGGTGGCTGACCTGCTGCAGGGACTCTTCAAGGAGGCCTACTCCCTCCAGAAAGGCCTGATGGAGCTGCTGGACAGGATCTCCCTCGACAGCAACGCCTCAGAGGAGGAGGTCTCTGACATTGTCACAGGTGTGTATATGTGTGTGTGCGCATGTCTGTGTTTCAACTGCCATGCTCTTTGTTATTGACCCCTTACATTATTGTACTCCTCTACTTGTCATCCTTTCACTGAAGATGTTTTTTAATCTTCCTCAGTGATTCACAACCTCCTGGATATATGCTCTGTCATGTCCGACCTGGACATGTCACTGCACGCCAACACATGGAAATTCATTATCAAGTCAGTACCTCACACACCCATGTTGATATTTTTTGTTTGGACTGGCATATTAGAACAGTTCCTTTGTTTTAAGTGGTGGATAGATTGAATAGTTTAAAGGTCACTACTGTGTCCAGACAGAGTGTGAAGTACCAGTCGTTGGTGGAGGAATATCTACGTCACGGTGACATCAGCAGCAGCCTGTGTGACAACCTGCTGGCCTCCGTCCACAGCTGTCTGGAGCTGGCTGAACAGATTAAATATGCTGGTCTGCAGGTAGGACAGTTCTGTGACTGTGTACTTGGCAAACAAATAATTTCAAATAAATAATAAAACATATCTGTATGAATATCTCTTAAGCAGCTTTCCACAGATGTTGGAGGAGTATTTGTTTCTTCTCTTACCCGGTGCTCTTGTTTTTGACCTTTGCACTCTTTAGTGTCAGCTGCTTGTACTGTTGGCGATTTAACAATTTAAGCTTATTGTTCTTTTGAAGATATTGGAAGTCACTGGAATGAATGTCAGCTAAATGCCTTAAATGTAATGTAAGTGTAGGAGCATGCAGTATAATGCAATGTTTTTTTGTCTGTACCGACTACTGCTTGATACTAAACTGAGACACCACGTTATTGAACATTTGTAGTGTCATTTAGTATTTATTGTGTCCACTTTGTAGGACAGATGAGGAACCTTTTCTGTGTTATAACCCTTTGTACAGTGAGGTTTGTGTTTGTGAGTGTACGGTCAGGAGGAGAATGATGTGAAAGAATCCCTGGTAGACCTGTGCTTTGTCACCTTGTTGATTTCATGCTCTTTTCTCGTTTTATTCAAAGGAGGCAGCACAAAGCCCCGAATACAAGCTGTTCCAGAAAACCACAAAGATGTGCAGATTCTTTGCCAACACTTTAGTTCATTACATAAAGGTACTACACATTAGGGTCTTCTTCGTTCCCTCTGAAAGTACCATGCACTACCTCTATGTACTTCCATTTGTTTTATATCCACTTTACAATTCAAAATAATGGAACTTACAACCTGTCACTCTTTAACCTCATAACAGGAATTCAAATCTTTTCTGACAAAGTATTGTAGCTGCTTTTATCAGCTCTACCTCCAGATCATCAGGTATGTGAAGTATTGTTGTGGATTGAAAACTCCTTGGTTGACCTTAATCCATCAAATATTAAGCAGTGTAGAAACATAGTCTTTGATGCATATTGTGTTATCCCCTTCAGTAAGTTTCCTCCCAGCTTGTATGCCCCGACGCTGCCCTCCCCTCTGTCTGAGGAGCTGAACATGGCAGCTCTGGTTCCCATGGAGGCCCTCCTGTCCCAGCTGTTGTCCCTAAGGTCCTTCGCTGAGGTTGTCCTCCAGCAGGACCAGCGTGAGTATGAGAGCTTGTCCTCAGATTACCTCTTTTTTTTGTGTGTGTGTGCAGCAGCTGATGATGGATGGCCTTCCGCTGCTCATTGTAATGGGGACATTGTTACTTAGCCTTTGTCACCGTCATTGTCATTTTCCATGTACTGTCATACACAACTTGATGGGCTTTGAGGGACACAAGACTGCTGACTCCAGTCCTTTGTTGCCAAAAGTTGGAATGCAATGAAGCCTGGCAACTCGGACAATATGTGGCATATTTGAGAAATCTGTGGTTTGTAAATGAATGTTGACTGTGCCGAGAGTCATATAAATGTTGACCTAAAGGTGCTAGTGGCTGGCTGATGGTTGCCAACGGAATACGCAACACACAATTGTAATTGTAGTAAAATTAATAGTACTCTCTTTGTCTTAACAGTAATCCCTTAGTTTTTGAATTATTTTTGTCTTGTTTGTCTATGCACAGGGTTAAGTCCTGAGTGTGAGGTTCCTCTGTGTCTTCTGCTGGTGAGTGTCCTGGGTCAGCTGGCCTCCCAGCCAGAGGAGGTGCTGCAGCTTTGGTACAATGGCAGCCAATTCTCAGAAGACACACCCAGGTAAGAAGTAGGACTGGGTATGAACAGTCAGTGCGTACATCATCTTTCACCTAATCACCATGCCTGAAGTTACTGCTGATTGGCCTGCTAGGTAACTAGCCACAGGCAGGAAAAACTGCTATAATGTAATGTAAACAGCATTTTACATGAATGTATAGAAAATGTACAAGCACCTGATATTCTTGAAATAGTTCTAAATGTGAAGTATCATAGTTCTAAATATTTACAATTTAAGCTATTAAATGATTGTAATAGCTATAATAAGGTCTTGAATCTCATAGTTTTGATTAAACTAAACTGTGAGTTCTGTTTATATAGTAAAATTACATTTTGAACAAATTAATACTTTGTTCACAAATGAAGAAGAAAAATGTCACACTTAAGAGTTATTTCATCGTTTTTGGTATCGGTATCAAATTCAAGGTACCGGTACTGAGTATTTTCAAATGATATCCAGCTCTAGTAATAAGGGCTCACCACCTACCCTGCCACAGTACCAGATGTTATTGACTTAAACCCCATTTCCTGATTTCCGCCTAGTTTAACTCCCCTGTAATGCACATGATGATGACTCTTAAACATGGATGCAGAGGCCTTCTCAGTTAATCTATTTAATTATAATATATATAATAATAATGTATATAACATGTTGTCCCAATCCCTAAAAAGGTTATACAATGGCATCCTCAACTGTAGGTTAAGAAAAATGTCTAAAAAGGTCCTAATATATGAATGAAGGCCTAATGTTGTAACACACTCTATCGCTTGTATCTCCAGGCTCCCTCTCTACCAGGCCATGTTCAATAGTTTCCGGCGTTGCTGTATCGAGCGTAGAGTACCGGTGCTGTTGCCGGGGGTGATGATGAAGGGTCAGGCCCAGGGCAGGGTCACTCTGCACCATCACGTCTGTGTGCAACTCTGTGCCAGTGTGGCTGCACTTCCCACAGTGTACTTCCCTGTGCTGGTGAGGATTACACACGCATACACACACCCTGTATACTGGCGGCATCAGTAGAGGAGATATGGGTTTGTTTTGTCAATATTGTTACTTGGCTAGTGATGTTGAGTGGTAACTGGTCCTTTTCTGGTCAAAGTTGTTTTAGGCTTTCCATTTAAGTATCTTATCGCTTTCTGTCCATCAGCTGTGTTTTTGTGCAGGATTTCCTGTCATTCATTATAGCTAGTGAGCTAGATAGAGCCTTTTGCTTTCATTTTCTCTATTTCCATTAGATCTTTTTTCTTCTTCTCCTGCCTCATTCTCTTCCACTCCTTCCCTCTGACCCCAACCTTCTGTCTCTCTCTCCCTCGCTCTCTCACTTGCTCTCTCCCGCTCCCTCTTTTCCAGGAGCGTTGTTTGGTTGAGGCTGTACTGCAGGCTGATACTCAGACAGCTCTGCTGGCTGCAGATGTGTGGTGCTTTACAGCACGGTGAGAACGAGGAATAATCCAGCAGCTGTCACCATACATCATCTCCTACAGTAGATTTCCCAATGTATTACTGTATGAACAGATCTGGGTGAAATATTTGTTGAAAATAATTCTTGGTGTTTGTTCTTACCTCGGGAGTACCAGGGTATACTGCAATAGGACAATTCAGATTATTTGTCAGTACACTGAATGGACTTGTGAAAATCAATCAATCAATCATATTTATTTATACAGCCCCTTTATACAAGCATGTCTCAAAGGGCTTTACATTGCTTCATATATACATACTACATCATCATATACAGTACATACTATACATACATCATATACCTGACCTGCATGTTTTTGGACTGTGGGAGGAAACCCACGCGAACACGGGGAGAACATGCAAACTCCACACAGAAAGGACCGGGGCGGAGATTCAAACCCACAACCTTCTTGCTGTGAGGCGACAGTGCTACCCACTGAGCCACCATGCCTGCGATCGTCCAAACCTTTTGGCACTCGCTGTATCATCCTGTGTGATCATGAACCCTTCTGGCACCATAAAGCTGAAAGCCAACATACTAACCACAAATAGTATTTGCAGCTACTGTTTGACAGATTGTTTTTCCTGTGTTAAGTCCACCTCTGATCTTGTCCTCCCTTGTCTTCAGGTATGGGACAGCAGAACTTTGTCTACATCACGTTCTCCTCATAGCTCACCTGGTGGGTAGAGACCAAGAGAATACATAAGATAGTTGATAGGAACTATTTTGATTATGTTTGTGGTTCAGAAATGCACAAGTCCAGTCCATGATATATAAACCCATAAATTAATGTTCAATAATAATTTTCATCCAGATAATGCACATTTGCAGTGATGTTTTAGTCTGATTTGATTGGAGGAAAGGCCACAGCACACGACACCCCATAGGCCCATCTTATCAAATATTATTATTAGATGTGCGTGAGTCATTATAATATTCTGCAGCCTTAGTGGACCAGGCTCACGTCTCAAATTCTGAAATCTTAGGTAGAGACCACATGGTCCATGACCTTTCTCCGTGTCTATGACCTCTTCCTGAGCACAGTCTAAAATAACTCTAAATCCCTTCATCTCTCTCTGTGGGGTTCTGGGTTAGTAGGGGGTCCTCCCTGTCCTCTGGCACCCCAACAGAGGTGACAATTGGTGTTGTTGGACCTGGGGGGGACTGTGACACCTGTCCATAACCCGTTGTGTCATAACGTGGCATTAGATTAAACTGAAAATCACACTCCTTTCCCAGTGCTGTCACTCCTCCTGAGCCTCCACACTGACTCTGTCCCTCACCTCTCTGCTTCTCCCTCAGGTGAAAACATGTGCCGGTGAGTGTTACCGGTTGTCCCACCTGGGCCTGCTGCTCAAACGCATGGTGTTCCTCATGACACCTAACCACCAGGTCAGAAACCCTGGGAACTGAAATGAGAATTTTCAGAATTTTATGAAACACCTAACTTAGAAATTCACCCTAAAACAGAATACCCATATTTGTTCCTATCATCTTTTGACAGTTCAGTCAATATATGCGAACATGAAAACCACAATTATAGACTTAACATTGACGACAGTGTTTAGCGCAGCATTTCTGAAACCCCCAAATCGAAGAGATAAAAACTTGTATGTTGATTGGTAGTATGATCAGTATGACATTTTTCCTTTTCAGGCTGTTTTACTTGATTTTTACAAAGAAAAGGGCATTCATCACAAAGATTAAAAACACAATATATTTGATATAAATATGTTTTATTTCATCATCTCATCTCTCCCAACCCCCCAGAAAACCACTGGTTTAGAGTGCTAGCTCTTGTTTCTGGTTTTGATTGGTGCTTGTTCATGGTAATAAATCTAGAGTGAACTATGCAAAATCCTACGCATGACATATGATAGTGTTTGTTTGTGTTTCAGATTGAGCTGGTGGAGCGTTTCCCACCCTCGCTGGTGGAGAACCTTCCGGTGTGGCGTCACATCCTCCTTAGAGCCTTTTCCCATGACACCCGTCACCATATAGAGACAGGCATCATCGCCCTCACTCAAAAAGCCCTGACCGACTGGCAGAACGGAGGGTACAAACTGGGACAAGTGGACAAAATGGTGAGGACGACCTCAGATTTTCAACAGTGGGGGATTGTGGCCGGGCAACTTTTAGTGACCATGACGTGGAATCGAGAGGGAGAATTAGGCCGTACACAAGACGGCTGTATTATGTTTGCAAATGTCTCAGTTAGGTGTCCTGTCCTTGTGCAATGAACAGAGAATGGATAGAGGACAATTGATCTCAGCAAGTGATGTTAAGATGAAGTAAGGATAAGATGAGCTTGTTCACAAGGTTGAGAACAAACCAGACGGATTAGGTTGTTGTAAGCGACCTCTCTCCTTCGTTGATCAAAGATACTCCGATCTTAGTGGTGTGAGAGCCATACCTGGCTGTTTACGTGGTGTACCAGTGACCACTACGGTTGATCTGACGTGGGATGTTTTCATGAACCCCTTGGGTCATTATGTCTCAACAGTGTAGATAACTCAATCCATCACCAATTTCTATGTTATTGTTATTGACTCAAGTTGCCAGATGGGTGGCATGTGGGATATAAGACAATACAATGAGTCATAGAATACGCAGACAGGAAAGTAGTGGAAAGTGTTATTTTCGGCTACTGATAATTTCTTATTTGTCCAGATGTGGTAAACCCCACCCATCTGGTGCTCCATGCAGGATGAAACAATTATTTGCAAATACTGTTTGACCCAGTATTCTGCCCTCAGATGGTTTTGGTCTGGTAAAGTATGTAAAACTAATTTGATAATTTATTTGTCTGGAAGAGTTGAAGAATTTGACATATTCTGGAATGGTATGTGAACATATTGTTGTTCGGTCTCGATACATGTCTACTCATGTAGCTGTAGACCCACTGTCCCTTCACCCACTCTCATATTTGTTGTTGTAAAGAAGAATTTCTGCTACAGATTGATACAGACTAGTTGATAGTCATTTTGCCCAGCTACTATCAGCATACATCATACTGAACTCTTACCGGAACCATCAAATCCAGCCAAGAAATTAAGGTTTAGAAAACGTATGGCAATTTGAAATGGAGAATGAAGGAACACCGTGTTTCTGATATCCCTCCTGTGTCTCCAGAACATGGTGCTGTGGTCCCTCCTAGCGGTGGTTCGAGGGGAATCATCTCCTGAGGAACAGTGCATGTTGTCTGCACTGCGGATAGTCACACAGCTCTGGTTACGAATGTGTCCCAACCAGGTGAGATACACGCATGCGTGCACACACACACACACACACCTAAACACACACTGATGTGCATGCACGATGAAAATTATCCCCTTCACCCGTCATTCTTCAGGTGCAGACCCACCCTGTGCTCCAGTGTACTCTGCAGCTGCTCCTGTCGACATCGGCCGTCTTAGTGAAAAGCATTGAACCTCAAGTCATTTGTCAGGTGTGCTTATGCTGTTATTTATCACAGCTCTCATATGAACAAGCCAAGAATTGAGAATACTGCATTTTTGACCGTTACGTGTGTCTCAGGCTCTGGTGTGTGTGGCTGCTCTGGTGTCTCAGAAGTGTCCGGATGAGGTGGTGCTGGCTGCTCTGGAGTTCCTAGCCTCCCTAGGGAAGATCTTTGTCCCTCATGACAGCCAGGTACTGAAACCAGAGAGACCACCACTAAAGACTATTTCACTTTGTTAACCCCACTCTTGAATAATGGTTGCTTGTAATGTTAGTAATCGAGGAGAACTATTCTACTGTTGCACTCGTTGGAAGTCACTCTGGATAAGAGCAGAATGACAGCTGCATTCCTAACATGTACAATCTAAATGTAAATATGCAAGTGAATGGAATACAAATATGACCATTGAAGGCTGCAAACTTTAGGGGTTGACTATTAATTGATTTGTACGGCGGTATGCATGCTGAAAATAAACATCTTTGAACAATGTGGAATATCACTTTAATGACCTCACGTCTCCCCAACGACCTTTATTGATCGATATTGTCTTTTTCTCATGTGCGCCGACCCTTCGGTCCCACAGAATCAAGTTCTGCCCCGGCTGAGTAGTCTGTTTGGAGTCCTGCTGGCTGACAGATCCTGGCTGCTACATCAGCACACCCTGGAGGCCTTCTCTCACTTTGCAGAGGTTGGGCAAGAAATCCACTGTCATAATACATATTAGTATTATAAGGTTAAAGATTTAGGCCTGTACACTGTTGATGCCCTGATATAAACCATATGAACATGTCCTGGTGTTTTAGATGACAAACCATGAGGAGGTGATCTCTCAGAGCTTGTCTGTAGAAGAGATCAAAACCAAAGTGGTGAATTACCTTAGCAAGGTAAGGAATGCCAACACATATCATGATGAGGATCTCGCTGAAAAACGATGAATATGAATGAGACTATCGTTATCTTTGTTTTGTTGTAGACTATTAATGCACAGGAAGAGGTGGAGTCCCATCTAGAGAGACTCAAGTTGGAGACGCAAGTTATTGAGCGACACAATGAGATGCTGGAGACCAATAAGGAAACGGTTGCTGACCAGCTGGATGCTGAGGCTGCTGCTGATTCAGAGGTGAGTGACAACATTAAATTATTTTAAATCTCCCTTTATTGTTGGTAGGTTTCCTTAGTATGCATGCTGCTTCACAGCAACGCCTCTAGACAAGAGCGTCAGCTAAATGCCTAAAATGATAAATGAACATATTTGTACGACTCATGCCTCCCGCTCAGCCCTGCCCGAAGAGAGCTCGGCAGGAGACCAGAACGGAGGAGTACGGCCGCTACATCCAGACAGCTGAGAGTGCTTTGAAGGCCCTACAGGCGCTCACCGAGGGTGAAGACGGCACTACTCGCCCCCCTCCACAGTGGCTGGGATCCAGACTACAGGAGCTGCAGACTCTGATAACACAAATCAGCATGGCCCAACACACGAACTAGCTGCCCCAGATCATTTGTTTAATTTTGTGTAGAAAACCTATTAAAGCGCAATGTGTAGGCCGGTGAAAGTCAGTACACCCGTTGCTGCTGTTGGCATTTGTGTTTCTCCTCTTTTTTAAAGTTTGTTCAGGAAAAGGGTTGATTTGTGGCCTTGGTCTTGACTGACATCCAATTGTTTATTAAACGTTATTACCTTTGAATACCAAGCATCGTTGAATATTCTCCAGTAATTGGGAACGGGTCAGTGGGGGTTGCTAGGGAAACTGCAGCCAAACATAATGCCAGGGACTGGTCATTGCCACCATCTCTGGGATTGATATGACAGTACATTCAGACCCCTGCACCTTTCCAACTTGTTACGTTAAAGCCTTATTCTAAAATTGACGACATTTTTTCTTCTTCTCATCAATCTACACGAGGGCTTTCTGTCAGGCAACACAATGCTTCAAATTAGTACTGGCTGAGCTGAGGCCAAATGTCAGTAGTCCTAAACGGTTTAGACTGTAAGTGACTGGGTAAGATACAGAACGTCTGTCAATCAGAACCTGGAAACACAAGAACTGAGCCACATTTGATACCGTAAACCTTTTATTTCACCAGCAGCCATAAAGCTACCAATAAATTATGTCACATTCATT
>OMOT01038880.1:3670-14725 GCA_900312575.1 Acanthochaenus luetkenii
TTGTGGAATATGTACCGTATGTGGGTGATTACAGCATGTGCATGTATCTGCATGTGTGCGTGCACATATATGAGAGAGAGACACAGTCAGACAGACAGCCAGAGACACAGTCAGACAGACAGCCAGAGACACAGGGAGAGAGAGAGACAGAGAGTCAGACAGACAGCCAGAGACACACACAGGGAGAGAGAGACCGAGAGTCAGACAGACAGCCAGAGACACAGAGAGAGAGAGACAGACAGAGAGAGAGAGAGAAAGAAAGAGAGAGAGAGAGAGAGAGAGAGAGAGAGAGAGAGAGAGATACACACACACGCCGTCTGGCATCACAGCTTCAGCGAAGCAAAGTTCAGACCGGCGCCATGGCAGGTAAGTCGATTGAAAACGGGGGCGAATTCAACCACCGAGTCGGTGTCGCTAACATGGCGAGTTGCAGTAGCGTCGGCTAACGTTAACTAACTAACTAACTTAGCCCAGCTAGCTAGCCAGCCAACTCCGGCCGCATCATCACCCATCCGGCCTGCGGTGTGGGCTAACGCTAGCTAGCCAGCTACCTTTAGCAAACAGTAGCTATTTACCATTATCGCCGGCCCGGGACTGGTCTTGTAAGCTAACAATGCAGACGGTGTTAGCCAGTTTATATGAACTATCAGTGGCAGTGTGTGTGTGTGTGTGTGTTTGCAGTGTAGCCTAACGGCTGCTTCCAGCACTTGTGCACAGGACTCCCAACGCCCTCTCTCTTTAAGTTAACTGGTCAGCTGAGTATTTGATGGGGGGAAAGCGCAGTGCTGTGGTTAACCAGTTCAGTGGGCAAGTTTCGGAAACATGCAGTGACTTGACAAGCACAGCTAGCTAACATTAGCTCAAACTTTGACATGCATGCTAGCACGCCAGGCCCTGCTGTTGGCTGTGCAGAGTCAGAGAGACAATGTTGGTGGGACAAACTGCAACTTTCCCACCGAACAAGACCCAGATGGTCAAGGAAGTGTTCCGCCTTGCGTTTTACTTGGTCTTAATGAACTGGTACGTGTGCTGTAGATGTAGAGTTGGAATGAAAATACAAATTAAGTCGAATTATTTGCTTTTTTTGTACGATTTTGACGATGTGGGTCGAAACAATGATTTCTCTTGTAGATTGTTGTCTCCAATTAAGGGCCCTAGTGTGAAAGCATCTCCTGTCAGTAGACTAATGTACCTGGCTTAAAGATACATCTTTATTTAAAACAGAATGTACTTATGTTATCCCTATGATCTTAAACAGTTCAATCAATATTTGTGGACATGATTCATGAACAAACCAGAGTACCAAGGCACCAATCTGATGTTAACCACAAAATGTGCCCATAGTTCTGTAAAAATGGGCTATCACCATCTCTGTTTACAATGTTGGTTTCCCATGTATTAAGCTATTGGGCAGTTCAAGGATTTCCATCTCATTTCTAGTTGTGGTAGGGATTTGAAATGTCTTACGTGAAATATATTTCAGTTAAAAAGAATGTTGAAGAACAGTCTTGTAAAACCTCTGGACATTGTAAACTGTAAAGTCCATGAAACTAAAGCCCATTCATGATGCTTTCTCACTTCTTGGAGATTGTAAGGCTGAGTTTCCACCTTCTAGTGGGAACTATGACACTTGAGTGACACAACCGCATTTTGGATTAAAAATAACTTTGAAATTGATACTTTTCAAAGGGCATTGATACCAAATGAGTAGTATGTGAGTATCGAAGTATCGATACCAGTTAAAGTAATACGAATTATCTAATCTACGGAAGAAGTAATCTGTATCTTTTATACTATATTTACATTCTTACACTACAACGGACTCGTATATAAACATGCATTTGTCAATATTTTTTGTACATTTTATTCCTACTCTTTAATTATATTCATATTATTGTATTATACTTTTAAAAAAAACAAATCTTAGATGTGTCTGTGAGCAACTATTCCAAGAAAAATTCCTTGTATGTGTAAATATACATGACCAGTAAAATACATTCTGATTCTGACTGCAGGATCTGGAGATGACATGCAGTGGTGTTTCTCTCAGGCGAAAGGAGCCATCGACGACGATGTAGCTGAAGGTATGTGCCCTGCCAAAAACTGATCATCTGTAAACTGGAAGTGGGGATGGGAAAGGTCATATATCCGCCCCTGCTTAGGTTTAACTTATCTCTAATAGAATGTAACAATAATAGAATAATTTAATTGAAAAACTAATATTACTTTAACCAAACGAAAAAGAGAATTATTCTTCAATCTTTCGTTTTCTTCAGTCTTCCTTGTCTGGCCGTCCATATTTCTCAGAAGAGCTGATCTTTCCCTGCAGCTCATCAAATAAGCATGAAAGTCTGCAATATTTATTTTCAATTGTATTGCACTAATAGAAGTGACTCAACAGACAGCTGGTTTGTGTTTTGGTATTGTATTCAACCTGAGTGCTCAGTACGCTCTTTGATCTGAGCGAAGGAGAGCTAATAATAATGATAATCTAACTGACCAGAAATGAGAAATATCCATATTCCTAAATTGTTAAAACATAAATACAAAATATTTAGCTTATTGCATGCTTCAGGCTTGTGAAAAAGTCCCAGTAGTGTCTCATTTCTTGCATATGGCTCTTGAATATGGGTGCAATAATGTCATTTACTCCTAATGGTTGACTTATGCCCTTAAAGAGTGAGCCGACGTCAGACTTGTCCTTCGGGTGAAAGTTGGGGAAAACTATACAGTTCGGTTCTACGTATCCATAGTCTACGAATCCCGTCTTCTGAAGGTCACGCCTAGCAAGTCTCCGTAGTTGCATACAGGGGCTCTCAGCACACTGCCTCCGATCATAGTTCAATCTTTGAAGTTTAACTTCAGACTACTTTGTAGAGGATTTCTTCATTAGGTCGCTGCCAAATCAATTCTGACAAGAAAATGCAATCACAAGGAGCTGCTTTGTATTTTTGTTTTGTATTTGTGCTTTTATAAGTGACATTTCTTGGAAAGCACAATGAGGAAAAATGTACTCTCCCCTGTGGAAAGGTGATGTGGATCTGTTGGAGCAGTGGCAATCTCACTTATTGAATTATAATATGAAATGTAAAATACTTGCATCAGACTTGCTGCACCTTTTTAAAGAAAATATAGTTTATTGCATTGCATTTTATTATACCTCTATAGTCTAATGCTATTTCTATTCTGCTGAGTGTTTCATGGAGCCAGCAATGCAAGTCTTCCAGTTATTATAGCGTATTCTTTCGTTCCTTTTTATTTTGGACCACTTCGTAACTTAAGTATTTGCACTTTGCACGTTGTATTTTTCTTTATCGTATCACCGCACTCCTTGTGTGTAGCCTGTTTCTGTCAGGGATACAATAAGGAAGTGTATGAGCTTGAGTCTAAGGAATGGCAACATGCTTTACTGTAAGCCAGTGCTGCTTAGTTTGTTGTGTTCTGCAGCAGTCTCGTACAGTTCCTACAGTGGAGCAACAGAATAATGGTAAATTTCTTTGGCCCACATCCTTTTTCTTTTACAGATAGTGGCATCCATTAGCCCTTGTTGGCTAATCCATTTTAGTAGTGTGGGTAGTTCCTGTGTTGTGGGCTTGAGGTCTGACCAATACAGCATTAATTTCTTTGTCTGCAGCAAGGTAATATGGCTTAAGTATATTTTAAGTATATGTTCTCAAGTAGCCTAGTTTAGGTCCTAATGCATTACCCCCCACATTGGGCCTCAGGGAGTACAGCATTCACAAAGACCTCCTGTTTAAAAGGCAACATACTGCCGCTGGGGGAATGTGTGCTGCTGTCTGTACGGTGAAAAAAACTAGGTTACTGATCATTTTCGTCTACATGCACTGACGTCATTATGCATCCCCTACCCACACGCTCATCCGTTTAGTACACTCTGATTCCTGGACACCCAAATAAATCCAGGCTTATTTAGGATTTGACTGGATGGCTCCTCATTGTCCTTACAAATGGCACCACAGAAATGGGTTGTCATATCTCTGCATTTCAATTTAAATGACACTATCACAAACGCGGGTCTAAATAGCCATCATGTTTGTGTCTTTGCAGCGGACATCATATCCACGGTTGAGTTTAACCACTCAGGGGAGCTGCTAGCCACAGGAGACAAGGGTGGACGTGTAGTCATTTTCCAACAGGAAATGGAGGTACAGCTGGATGTTTGTATACCAGGGTTTCAAGGGTTATCTAGGGTTTAATTCCTAAAGACTATTTCGGAAAAGGTTGCTACCTGAACTTTTATCAGTCAATATTTGAAAAACTATTTATAATTGTATTCTGAAAACCTTACAGTTTTTTAAGCAAAGGGCTTAATTAGTCAGATATTTAATTGTAACCAATGATATGCTTTACTTTCATACGAGCAGTGCATTTTTTAAATGATATACTGTATATCTCTTTTTTGAATGAAACCCATCAAATATGGAACAAAATGATAGTACGCTCCTTTCATTTTTGTCTGCTACTTCCGCCCGGCTCCCAACAGAATAAGAATCAGCCTCAGTGCCGTAGTGAGTACAATGTGTACAGCACTTTCCAGAGCCATGAGCCTGAGTTTGACTACTTGAAGAGTTTGGAAATAGAAGAGAAGATCAACAAGATCCGTTGGCTCCCCCAGAAGAATGCAGCTCAGTTCCTGTTGTCCACTAATGGTAAGTTAGTCATTTTTACAGATGTTAAATTCTGGTGAATTACTATGTTCTGGGTTTACCCTAGAAATGTTTTCAGGCCCGGTGGGAGGCACGGACACCCCCCTAATTTGACATGGCACAAGAGAATGTGACCAAAACTGCTGTGGCATGTTGTTGGCAAATTAGTATTTCAGTGTTTCCATTTTTTTGCTTACTATTCAAAGCTTCAAACAAATTGATCACCAGGGGAGGACTGCTCGATTTATAGCCAAATGTATTGTACAAACTGCTGTATAACAACGGCGCTGAAATGAGAAGATGGCACAATTGCATATTAAGAATTTTCAAATGTAAAATATAAAATAAAATTAGACATTGTTGAAATTTTGAAAAACCATGAAAATCAGTCGTGTTAGTCTTCTTTTGACGCTCCCAAAACCAAACCAAGTTCGGAGCAACATGTGAAGGTAGTTTGATGCTCCACTGGATGTCTTGAGTTTGGTCATTGAAAACAATCGGTGCATTTGAAAACACGCGTGTCTGATGCTTCCAGTGCTACTTTTTCTGGCTTTGGTAAATGTGTTTATCTTTTGACAGATAAGACAATTAAGCTGTGGAAAATCAGCGAACGTGACAAGAGACCAGAGGGCTATAATCTCAAAGAGGAGGATGGATGCTACAGAGACCCCAGCACTGTCACGTCACTGCGGGTCAGTCCTTGTGTCTAGCACAACCTGAGAGGTATTCCAAGAAGTGGGATTACTCGGCCAAACCAGGGTTCCTACACAGGCCTGGAAATAATGGCTGCAAGTCATATATAACTATATATTGTGATTTTACCTTCCAAAATGAATTGTAGAATATTGGTAATATTTAAATCTTAAATATAGTCATGAAATTAAGATCTGAGCAAATTGTGCAATATTGAAATACAAAAATGTGTAGGAACTCTGTTAAACAAGATAACTCTTAACCTGAAATCTTATTTTATGTGTCTTAGATTATAGATTGTAACCGTACCCTTTAAATCACATCTGTTAATGCTCAGCAGTTATTTTGTAAATGCCAGTCGGAAAAGTAATGGGGATTTTCTGAGGATTGAACGCAACCATCAGGGTCACTAGTGGTCACTTTCCCTCCTCATAAGAAGTCATGGGTCGGTATGACAACAAGACATCCATTAGAACCAATACCCAAGTTGTAATTTTGAGAATTATTAAAAACATGAAGAATTGTGTAATTCTAGTTAATCTAGCTAACTGGATACTTAGGATGTTGTACAATGCTCACATTGGTTACATGCTCTGGTTATTGAAGTAAAGTCTAAATGTATTTAATAAAGTGCTTTTAACAAAACAAATCTTCATAAAGTGCTTTCAGAGCATTAAAAGACAGTTTGTTTGTTCCTTTTATTATCAGTCAATTTCAGAGTTCATCCTGTTTATTGCTCTCTCAGGTGCCAGTTTTCAGACCCATGGACCTCATGGTGGAAGCCAGTCCACGAAGGGTGTTCGCCAATGCCCACACCTACCACATCAACTCTATCTCAGTCAACAGTGACAACGAGACGTACCTTTCTGCAGACGACCTCCGCGTCAACCTCTGGCACCTTGAGATCACTGACCGCAGCTTCAGTATCCTCAACTTGGCGCGAGTGTGTGTTTGTGTGTGCGCATAATCCTTGAAACAAGCAACTGAATGTTGTGGTGTTATCTGTCCAAAGCCAGAGTCATCCACATTTCTGTCAGCTGTTAGAAAAAAAGATGGCTTCATTTGAATAAAGTCACTTGCAAGTTTTTCTTTTTTTAGAGTTGCCATACCAAATCACCAGACCTTTATAATATCAGTGGTAGTTTAAAATGAGTACACTTGCACACAAAACATGTTTTCTATGCAAACAAATCATAATTAATTTGCCGTTTTTGTTTTCTGTTCTTTTCTTGCTTCTGTGACTGGCACACAGTCTTGTGTGTTTTAAGCAAGCGAGCCATTGTCCTACTTACGGTACTCTATGGAAGGTTTGTTCCTCTTGACTTTGTACCCTTTAGATATCGTTGATATTAAGCCAGTGAACATGGAGGAGTTAACAGAGGTGATCACAGCAGCAGAGTTCCATCCAAATCAGTGTAACACCTTCGTCTACAGCAGCAGCAAAGGCACCATCCGTCTGTGTGACATGAGGGCATCAGCACTCTGTGACAACCACTCCAAAAGTGAGTATCTGTTTCTGGCCACTTGCAACCAGTATTCCTCGACCTCAACCGGTGGTTTAAATATTGGATTCATTATGCTAAGACCCTGCTCGTCATTGGAGTACATTTTATCTTATGCTAGCCCTTTGGCGAGTCCCACAGTTACCTTTCTTTATGTCTGCACCCACCTCCTTTGTCTTGTCCAGTGTTTGAGGAGCCAGAGGATCCCAGTTGTCGCTCTTTCTTCTCTGAGATCATATCCTCAATCTCAGATGTCAAGTTTAGCCACAATGGACGCTACCTGATGACCAGAGACTACCTGTCAGTGAAGGTTTGGGACCTGAACATGGAGAACAGGCCTGTGGAGACCTATCAGGTGAGACTGACAGATGCAGGGTGACAGTTTGTGTTGTTAATTCTATTTGCATTTGTATGTGCATATGTTCATCCACCAAATTACCAAATTATTTGTATTCAGATAAATCCAGAAGCAAGTGGGGCTTAAACCGGAAGTTGGTTTTACAATGACCTATCAATAAGAATTGCTTTTTAAAGCTGTGTTTAACAAACAAGCTAGATGTTATGTAACCATACACATAAGCTTGTATAATCACAGCCATAAACGATTATAAACAGGAAAAAATATCCATGCTGAACTTGTGCTAGTACTGCATGAACACTGGGGGCGCTAAAGAGTAACTTATGAACTGAATTTGTTTTGTCTCAACATGCATTTCCCCATTCTCACTCTGAACAACTCTATGCAACTGGATGGCCCTTGCTGATGTGCATATTTTTTATTCTGCTTGGGTTCATTTTGTCACTTATTTTTGACATTCAACCATAAAGTCACAAAGCTTTTTTCAAAATCTATCCAGTTGAACCAAGAAATGCCACCATGTGCTTATTTTTTAAAGTAAGTGTTAGCTGGGAGCATTTGCTTAGGTCAGATCAGTGACTGAATGTCTCATGAAGGTATTTTTTATTTCAGACAATTCAAAGAAGCATTATTTTCTTTACACTAAAGTCTTGCCACACTTGAGTCTCACCAAAGTAATTATATGTTCACAAATGTAGGTTCCAGGTCACAGGCCGCATATATAACTAGAACATAATATATATTTTTTCTGTTTGCAAAAGCACAACATTCATTGAGATATTGTTCAAAATGTTTTATCAATCTTTGCAATCAGTACATCATTTCACAGTTGTAATTCTGTGGAAAAAGTATGAAAGGCATATTTTGAGATGAGCCTCATTTTCAATGATGGGTCACTTATGCCTAAAGTTAAAATGGCCCTCATAATGGGCTTCAGTTAAGGTGTTGCCAAAAATACATATATAATACAGTGAAATATGCCTGGTTAGTTTGTGCCTGATGTTCTACCAGCAGGCCAATAACCATTGTTTGCCGGGTAAGTTGTTTAAACCAAATGGTATTTCATAACTTGGTTAGAAAAATGGGGATCAAGATAATATTCGTATATATATTATTATTACTTATTGTTTGATTTGGATCCAAACACATGTTAATAAAAAAAGGCCGTAAAGAAGTGTTTTTAGCAGTGGCCTCGCCTTTTTCTGATGCATTCCTTGCAGTTTCACATAATGTCCACAAGGTGATACCCTAAACGTAGGGATTTGCAATGCACTTGTTTTTGATGTAGAAACAACTTGATACCTTATCTGTGAGACAAACATGTACATAGTTCAAGTTTGTTTTGTAAGTAGATTAATTGCTGAAATGGTAATTGAGATCTTCCTGAGTTCTTATTACTTAACTGTTTCTGATCGTTACAGGTTCATGAGTACCTGAGGAGCAAGCTGTGCTCGCTCTACGAGAACGACTGCATCTTCGACAAATTTGAATGCTGCTGGAATGGAAATGACAGGTTGGCCCATATACCAATAGTAAATTCAGTTTAACCTCTGCTGCCCCCTGATTTTAGCTGAAAAGAAACCGGCTTTTTGTTCTGGACATGGTACTAAGATTACGCATCGTGGTAAAACCCTCTTACACCTTTCCCACCTCTCTCCTCAGCGTGGTGATGACTGGCTCATACAACAACTTCTTCCGGATGTTCGACCGTGGCCATGGGCAAGATGTAACTTTGGAGGCGTCCCGAGAGAACAGCAAGCCCTTGCAGGTCCTAAAGCCCCGCAAGGTGTGCGCCGGCGGAAAGCGCAAGAAGGATGAGATCAGCGTGGACAGTTTGGACTTCAACAAGAAGATCCTTCACACTGCCTGGCACCCCGAGGACAACATCATTGCAGTGGCAACGACCAACAACCTCTACATATTCCAGGACAAGGTGAACTAACCAAGGAGCAAGCTAGTGTGACTATGGGTGACGTCACGTGTACTACCTGCAGTCTCTCAACCTCGTCCAGGGTGATCTGTGGTAACCACGCTGACGACCAGCATCCCTGTCTGTCGCTACTGGATGACCAGACTGCCATGTTCTAGATGTGGATAAAGGACAACCCATTCTTGCCCGCCATTAGCCTGTCCGCGGCAGAGTGACACCCGCCTTGTTTCAGTGATTTTTTGCAGCTCACCTGCCATTTCTTACCCCAGGGTAACATGGGTAAACAAGTTTATTTCTGGATACAGACGCACTTAATTTTATAACTTTCCCCCCAATGGCTCTGTTGTACAAAAACAAGAACACGTAGAACTACCCTTTAATTTGTCCCCATTTTGTCCTGTGCCACTGTAGTGTTTATTTTTCTAAGATAATGGCCAGTCTGTTTTTGTGTGTGTGCGTGCGCGCACCTGTTTTGATTCAATTTCCAAGAACCATTGTCTTTGTACTTTTTAAAAATTCATCCACTACCTTTCATACTTTTCCGTAAGTCTCTTCACATGTCTCCTCTCTTTCCTTTATGCATGCATACTCAACAAGGTCACAAAAGCACACTCGGTTTCTCTACACTCTTGCTGCTAATATTGGACAGCAGCACCTCGGAGGTTGCCTCGATATCTTGTTGAGAAGTATGTTCTTCTCAGAGGCGGAGCCCAGCGAGGAGTCGGCCTTCTCATTGCCGCCGTGCCTCGGGCTCTGGGTGGCCAAATAGGTCCGGACTCCAGAAGATACTTTTGGTCTCTCGACATCTTTGTATATAGTTTGCTCTTCTTTTTTTGTTCTCCGTTGTCAAACAATAGTCGGGTTTAAAGAGATAACCTATTCAAAGATAATGACTGATTGTCATATTTATTAAAAAAAAGAGAGAAAATAAAAGACGAGACTTGTTTTGTCCTATTTTGTGAGATGAGGCTGGCCTGTGTTTTGAGTGATCTTCGGTATCGTCTTGTGCCACGAGGCAGGGGAACCTTTTTCTTTCTTTGACACTGGACTCTATTACTGCAACAACTAAAGTACTTGGATGTCTTGTGTTGTTTTAAGACTGCAGTTAAAACGGCATTATTTTGAAGCATTGAGTCTGTTTTTTTTCTTGTTTTTGTTAAAGCCACTGTCATGTGATTGTAAAAGAAGCTGCACTAAGATGTACAGCAGTTGTCTCCAAACCTTACTTAACCTTTTGACCAAGTCCCGCGATACTGATGCCTCTAGTAATGTACGAGTATGACACCGTTTTAACGGTGACAGTGAAGATAATAAATGGAAGTGCTTTTTGCGTTCGCGCCTGGTCTTTGGCGGCAGCGCGACAGTTTGTGTGTTTGAACGCCTCGCTGATTGGTTGGAGGAACAGTAACAACGATCACGTGAGGCAACTACTTGCTGAGCTGGCGCGTCGCGCTGCGTTCAAAGACGCGCAGCCGACTCGGTTAAAGCACAACGTGTACTTTTTTTAATTTCCGAGTCTTATTTCACTCGGTTCTTCGGCCCGTTGCGTAATGTCATTCCTGTTCCGTGTTCTTTAGCAACGTCTGTGACGTGTGCGTGTGTTCTGACGTCATCACCAGCTCCAGGAGGATTCGAGCGGCTGCTGCTGGTCACAGTGGACCAGCTAACGGAAACGAGTAGCCGCACTGCTAAGACAGCTCTCTCTCTCGCTCCCTCCCTCCCTCCTCTCTCTCTCTCTCTCTCTCTCTCTCTCGGGTCAGTTACTACTACACGTCCGAGTACAGACGCAGGTCGCGTTTAGCGCCGACGAGTCTTCTGCGAGCCACCGAGCGCGCTGGCACCATGTCCGACACTTGCACAGACGACCACGGAGACTCCGGGCTGAACGGTAAGTGTCGCCGGGTC
>OMOT01038883.1:0-12260 GCA_900312575.1 Acanthochaenus luetkenii
TCATACACATCGTATACCATACTGCACACAAAGACATCTATGGGCAATTTAGAGTCTTCAGTTCACCTGACCTGCGTGTCTTTGTACTGTGGGAGGAAACCGGAGCACCCGGAGGAAACCCACGTGAACACGGGGAGAACATGCAAACTCCACACAGAAAGGACCGGGACGGAGATTCTAACCCACAACCTTCTTGCTGTGAGGCGACAGTGCTAACCACTGAGCCACCGTGCCGTCCGACCGGTCTTGCTTATTGTAAGTCGCTTTGGACAGAAGTGTCTGCTAAATGACATAACGTAATGTAACGTACCGGTCCCTTGACAGACAAAGCAAAAAAGATAAAGAGCCCAAGGTCAAGCTGACTGACCGCCAGACAACAGCTGCATTGACGATATAAAAATCAAGCCTCTGTCGGTGCATTTTCAAATGATCACTAGGCAACATCCATCACTCATTTGTGTATTCTACAGTGGTAAGTTAGACTAATATCCCATCTGTTCAGCGTCTGCAAGAGTTCCAAATCACCAAGTAAAGAATAATGCTAAATAATGCTAATAAATAATGCTACAGTACAGAATGGAAGAATCCCATCTTTCACGGGAGACTAAAAACCCATCTTTTCAGATTACACCTGGACCCTTGGACTTATCTAACATGTAAGGGTCTCCTTCTACTTTTCTTCTTCTTAAAAAAATAAAACAATCAAATGAGAAATCCTTCCAACTATGAATGCTACTTATTCCTATTGAAGGCTTAGCTGATGCAGTCTGTGATATACGGTTGGTTTGACTACTGTTGACAAAATGTACTTATTGTATGTCGCTTTGGACAAAAGCGTCTGCTAAATGCTGTAATGTACAGTAATGTTGTCAAACTCCACTTTCACTAATTGCTATTTAGCTGATTTAGTAGGGCCTACGTTCATAAAGCTCTGTGTAGCAAAGTTGATACATTTTGATTTTCAATACAAGAATATCTGCAAGATCAGTGTTATGCAGATATAAAGAGTTCTATTCCAAAATACTACATATCCATTTTGAAAACAAAACCAGAACAGGAGTATATATTCAAAATCTCAAAAATATATGAAAATATAGGTGATGATAGGTGAATTTTGTCAACCAAAGACTTAATATACCTACAATCCTTTTAAAAGTACCAGTAAGTACAAGTTCAAGTAATTTGCATAGCTTTTACAGTTAATCATTTTGTATTAGTAGGTGTCAAACTTTCTCAAATGGTGGATATTTCATTTTGGATTAAAACTAATCCAGTTGCTCACTTAGCCTACCAGTTAATCTCAGAGTCACCAATCAGGTACAACACACTCTGGCATAATTTCAAATGTGTGACTCTAAACGTGCTGCGGACTACTCTGCAATTAGACTGTTTTACACAGTGTTTTAGCCAGCGATTACATCTTTAAAAAGAGTTCTGTGTTAAAGGGTTTTGTGTTTTTCAATTGACTTTTCAGGTACGCTACTTGAAATGTCCAAATCAATGTCTTCTGTGATTTAGGCTACGATACGCAATCCGTAATAAAGAAAATATTTAAAAAACTTAAATTAAATAAAAATGTGTCATCATGCACTTTTTAAAAATGGATTTTCCACAAGGAAACCTCAACCAGAAATACTTGTGTTGAAGTTTTAAGTTATTCCAGCTTTTGGTTGGCTGTTAACAGAAATTACATTAGTCTAAAAAGTCAGGTGAACTTCATATTTAAGGCCCTTAAAATAATAGTTAATTTGACTTAAAACCAATCTGTTTTTAATTCTAATTCCATTCCATAAATATATGACTTTTAGAAAGTATATGTAAATTACTAATTAATCTAATGTTAGACAACACAATAACTTAATGGGCCGTGCATCCTCTACTGCGTCACTGGACCAAAGCCTGCATGCTGTGCAGTTATATTTTAGTGGTTTCCAATTAATTGACGTTTCTGGTTGCTGGATCTAGCTTTGCTTTCCTCTGAAAATGCCAAACAAGCTGGGATTAAAACATTTTATTTGTCCTCAACAAACTCACATGGCTACAAACTAACTTCAGATTGGTCATTTTCTAAGATTGTCTGATTGATAGTCAAAGTTCAGTTTGAACAATGGTCTGCATTTGAGATAATTTTGCATTATTATCATTATCTTTTTTATAAATCCCTTTATCCTTATTGCTACAAACTGCCTTTATTTAACATTGACCTCTGCCCAACCTACAAGTTTGATAGTAGCTAGCTGAAAAGACTGGAGTGTATTGTTGCGATACATATTACTAACACTGTAAAATATTGAAACTATTGATGGGCTATGTAACTCAATGTAACTCCTATAACTCATATACAGTCTGTTTAACAGAATGGAAATAGATACATTTCCAACAAATAAGCAGATGTTCAACAAACTGTAAGTAGGCACCATTTTATTTGTTAGAAATATTAAATCAAGGAGCCTGTGTAAACAAGAAAGGTAAGTAGTTCAATTTACAGAAAACTATAAATACAGCAAAACCAATACGTGGATCCCCATGTGTTCATGGTGATCTGATGTCTTATTGACATCAGATCACTAATTAACTTTTCTAACAACATCATTTTCCAAATAAAAATAAATAAATAAAAAAGGTGCAGCAACGAGAGCACAATGGTCTTTAGGGCATGTGGAAGAGTACCAAAATATGGCTTCAGTGTAACATCTGCTCTGTGAGTGACACTCCCTTTTTTCCCACTTCACACCAGCATTCCCCAAACTAACAGCACACATATAACTGTCAGACAAAACCAAGCCACGTGAGTCTCACAGAGCCCTGCAGAGAAGGCAGACATCCAGCGCCCAAACACAGATCAGGGCTGGGGAAGATAACATATTTTCTCAGTGACAGTTAAGATTTTTAAATGCCCATCTGCCTCACGTTAACACACGTTACACATTAACCTAGTTTTCAAATAATTCCAGTGTAGAACTAGCATTGCCTTCTGTTTGTTCCCTCACCTGTTTTCAAGGGCAGATTTTTTTTCCCCTTTGAGAACATGTAACTCACAGAGCTATAAATCATAAATTGTTGGAGAGACCAAAACAGTTCTTGTATTCCTAGCATGCTTTAGTGAGAGGATAATGCACCACCTCATCTGATGACTCCCCAGCTCTTCTCTCTAATGCTGAGAGGAATAAACACTATGTATGGAATCTGGAAACCCACAGCCAAACCCTGTGGACTTCTCTGCACTAAAGCCTCATGTGGATATATTTTAATTTAAAATTTAAAGGGATTCATCCTTTAGAAAACACGTCATTTCATCTCATCACAATAGCAAGAGGTGATTTTACAACTGCTGGGCACAATGAATCACATGTGAACCCGTGCTTCACAGTGATAGCTACCAACTGGGGTAACTAAGAGCCAATCCTAATGATATGCTTGTGAACCGTGATGCTACATCCAATCACACCTCTTCATCGGATGGCCTGAACATTGCCACTATGCAGTGAGAGTTATATGATTTACTCTGTGGAGTGTGGACTCTGTGCTGTTCCAAATACAAAGCCTTGGTTAAGGTCAAGAGAGGATCTTTGGCATGAATGCTTTCCTTTCGTTGCCAGGAGGCTGTTGAACCTGACAGTGTTTGCCATGGAAGACAAGACACTCTGTCAGCGAATGTGCTTACAGGGGGATGTTGTCCGCGAGACAAAATATTATATATTGTTGTTGTTGTTTTTAAAGCTCATCATTACTTGATTATTACTGTTATTTCCTCTTCCTCCAGAACTACAGACACTACGGTCTCATATACATGTACTGTACAACAATTTTGTACAACAGACAAAAATGCATCACATTGAGTTGTGATGTGAATTGCGCTTTATTGGATGAGCAGAGTAAAGTTACTGATAGCTAAAACGGCAAGTGATCTTAAAGTTTAAGTTACCTAATGCTGGTCTGAACTTTGACTGACGATAAAAGGTATAAATAGCTATTGAAATATTTGTCGTGTAACTAACCTCCACGTGAAGAATGCTAGAAACATTTTGTCTACAGAGCTCTGTATCCCCACTCTCCCTCATCTTTGGTATGCAGTCCTGTGGCATCTTTAGTAGCATCTTCCTGTAGCCAAATCCTCTCGGATCTGGTGATCAGAGAGGCCATATTTCACTAACTCACCAGAATGGGACTAGATGATACTCTGGCCACTTTATAGGTCAGTGATTTATGTAATTCTCACATGACCTCCAGACTAGCTGCTAATTAGTGTGTCGGTCAGGTGACAAGTCCATCAGTAACTGCAGGCTGACAACGATTTATAGTATTATCGTCCTGCTTTCTATGAGCCTAATCTCCTAAACGTAAAGAGACAATCACCAATGTCACGGGCCATTTAAGTTTTGGGCATATTCACATTTGTTCTTGAGGAGTTTGACTTGTAGATGGAAAACAGATATATAAAAAAATAAAAAATAAAGATGTATTTTTTTGAGCCATCTGAACCCATTGCAATTAGAAATACAGGTGTTACTCCAGTATTTACAAAAATGACTAATACAAACAAGCCTTGAAATAATACATTACACACAATTAAGTGAAACAGGTGACAAAAAAGTATTTTTTCCAATAAATCACTGCATAAACAAAGCAAGCGGTGCAGCGAGATGTTTCAACAGAGGGCGCTTTACTACAGTCGCAGATGGGGCCTTTGGTAAAGAGGCATTTAGGGACAGAAGCAAGGTGTGCTCATTCACATGAATTGTTATTGTCAAAAGTCAATAATGGCTATTCATCTCAATCTGGTGAAATGTAAATTGGCAATCAGTTTGATCTGTTACCCGTTTAACCCTAATTACTCACTCTCTCATATCATGTTTTGCTCTGTGTGAACTGCTCTTTCCAGTCACTGTGTTAAGAAGATGTGATATTTACCATGTATGCTGGAATATAGGCAGAATCCCATGAAACTTTAAACACAATTAGAAAAAAATGGAATTGCAGTAGGATTAAATATATAGCTGTCCCCTGTAATACTACTTGTGTACTACAAACACTAATGCAATTTGAGCCTAAAATACATCACACCAAACCTGCATGTCCATAATGAGAGCAATGATCTAATAAACGCTAACAAATGCAAACAAGTGACAGCGATAAGTCCAAGTAAGTGCCACAAATTGTTATCCGAGGCAGAGTGATTCTCCCAGCCTGCCTGAACAAGGAGCCCTATGGAGTAACTCGGGACCCTCAGACAAAATGATGTTGACATGACGTGGAGACTTCCTTGAAAGCCTGGATAAACTACACACAAGGACATGCATTTGGTTCATGGCTGTAGCCTGGGATCAGCTCTGTCACATGGTACACCGCTTTGGCACTGTGGGGAGGTGATAGCACTTCTACCGTGGAGGAACACAAGGGGTTCTAAAAGGTTTGTTGGTGTTATTTTCCAACACTAAAATTATTCAAGAGTGATATGTTTCCATCATCCGACAAGCCCTCAAAGCCCTATGATCTGATCAGTTGTATTTTCATCTTGTTCAGCAACATTTCAAGTCGAGCCCTGGCAGCGGGGCATTGTTTTATTTAGATCACGTTTTTCTGCAGTCCCACATTAGCGCTCCTTCTTCATTGTTCACAAAATGTTGAGTAAGCATGCACAAAGAACAGCAGGCTACTTTCCCCCCCATCATCCCGCTGTCATGTTTCAGTGACATTCACACAACTGCCCAGTTGACTTTGTATCGATTTGTATTTTTAGGACAACAGCAGGAAACAAAAGAATAGGAAAAACAATTACAATGAGGAGAGAAACGAATTTCCAAACTGAAAAAAAAAGAATAATTAAGTGTCCATCTTTATATATTTTTTCAAATGGTGGATATCCCATTCCGTGACAAAACTTTTCAAATAGGCCAAGATGGTGTACATTGAATAGGCATGTGATCGGTTGATTAATTACAGCTAGTTCCCTGTTGCTATGCAGCAATAAAGGATGGTGTATAGGGGTGTGTATAGATCACACACACACACACACACACACAATGTTTCGGAATGTATTTTTTATCTCCACACTAAGGAAGATGACTATGTTCAAGAAATTAGAAATGTAATAACTACAAATAACAAATATACAGTATTTTCTGGATCCAGCGCCATTGAGAGGGCAACATTTTAAAACCTTTATTTATTTCGAGGATTTCTAAGAGGATTTGCACAGCAATGCGTGCTGTTTTTTAGCAACACCCTGTTTCACATACTGTTCCACACTGACTCCTGGGAACTGCCAAGTACAACCCCAGCTTTCTACTGCTGGCCTCCCAGCAGCTTCACTGGGGCAGCGCCCTTGCTCAAGGACACTTTGTTGGTAGTTGTTAAGGTAGGAGAAAGCATTACTCATTCATTTCCCCCACCCTGATTTTCCCAGCTGGCCTGTGTGGATTTCATCGTAAATTGCATGAACTAAATCATTGGAGAGGCGCTCTGGATCACATCAGTTACATTCCTCGCTCTCACCCTGCCTCGCCCCCCTCTTCTTCCTTTCCTCCTTCACACCTCCCCCTTAGGCTTCCCTGGCAGTTTTACCAAGGTAACAAGTGTAAAACAGGAGAAACCACCATGGTATTAAAATGTCACTGATGTCCCCTGGTAGTTTTCCACAGAGGACATGTAGTGAGAGGTAGAGGGTTGCAACACATCTTCTCATTGACTTCCCCTATTTATTGCCTCACATTCCATATAGTCTAGGTATGCTCAATTCTCACAGCATACTCACTGGAGGTTTTTGCTTTCAATTAAGTAAATTTGTTCCTTTGAAAACTATGAATAGGGTGCTGATGAATGTCTGAGCTTTCCAGCAGTCAATATAATAAGTTTTATTTATACAGCACATATCAAAACAGAGTTTTACAAGATAAAAAATACAAGCAATAAATAAAATTGTGAACAATACAGACACAAAAGAAATAAAATACAAAAGGGCAAATGTACAGAAAAAGAAAATACAATACAGACCATAGATCAAGTAAAATCAAGCCTAAAAAAGTATATTTTAAAAGTGTTTTAAAGGAGGACACTGTTGACTAGTCTGATCTGGTTGGACAGGTCGATCCTGATAGAGAAAGATCCATCACCCTTAGGGGGGGCCACAGTGATCCGTTGTGTCGGTCGTCTATATACATCATTTTCAATTTGTTTTCAATGAGAGCCCCTGACAGGGCTCCGTCAGATTTCCATCCATTTTATTGGAAAGAAAGTTCAACCAAGTTTAACTTTTTCTGGATGGACGGATTCGTCCCCATCCGTTTAGCCAATTAGAATTGAGGAAGTGTTCCCAGGTTTGTTTTGGAAAAAATGGCGGCAAACACAGATACTTTGGAGGAGGCTATAATTAATGCAGTATACACCATCCTGTTGTTGTACGACTCATCATCAAAGGATTTTAAAAAAAACAGCCCAATAATAAAAAGTCAAAGTTCAAGTTCAAGTGTGTTTATTTGTCATATAAACAGCATACACATCAACTTGAGACTTTGCTGTATTAGGCTGTAATAAGACCTAATACAATTCAGAGACATTTAGCTTTGAACATCCAGAAAACAGATGGCCAACCTCTTCATATCTCCTGGCTTTACAGACAGGTGCAGCTGGGTGTCATCGGCACAACAGTGGAAATTGATATGCTTGCAGATTATATAGCATATACATGGAAAATAACATTGCATCCATAATGGATCCTTGGGGAACACCATAGGTAACTTTTTTAAGAGCGCCATGAAGAGTTGTAAAAGCAGATTTAATCTTCTCAGAGATAATTTTCATAAAAGTAACTAATTGTACAGTGTAATGTACTGTAGTATTACATAACATGACAGATGGAGAACAGATCAAGGGTGGATATTTCCCTCCTCTCTACTGGTGTCGTTTAGGGACACCTATGTTAACTGAGAAGTGCAGAGTCTCATGGGAGGTTTCAGTGTGGACTCATCATACGTTCATGGCTTTGTTTCACTTGACAGTGCTGATGTGTCCTGATTTGGCCTTGTATGGACTTACCAAGGTTTAATCTTTCTTAATCATATTTTCCACAGAGCAAATGAACATCTGCAGCTGATCACATGTTTTAGATTGTCAATATCCTTTATCAATGCACTACTTTCAACAGATACGTTCTGAGCACAGATACTTAGCCCTCTTGCAGGAGTGGCAGAATTGGGGACATGACCTCTGCTAAGAGAGTTTGCATCATATCACCTGCAAGAGGTGGCACAAGAGCATTCAGATTCTCAACATTTGTGCCCTCGTTTGACCTCATTTGGTATTTCCAGCTCACCTCGTAGTGCAATGTGCACCCAGGGCTTGTGCCAGGGCTAGAATGGATGTTGCATTTTGGAGGCTGTGCACTGTGAAATGGGTATGAAAAAAGCTATGACATCACACCAGGCCGCCACTGTTTTACGAACTTGGTTAACTCATGACACCATTCTTCTCATCTGTACTCATTCCTAGCCTTCATTGCTCTGTCTGCTGGGCATGTGTGACAATAAAGTTGAATTTAAAGGCCGTACGGCAGAGACTGAATAGACAACAAAGCAACCATTCATGTATCCACTTTACGCAATTTAAGGCCATCCCATGCCCTCAAATAACCTGAAAATAGAACTTGTAGAAATTGTTTCACTTTGTTGAAGATCAAGAGGCCTCTTTAACACAACTCCTCTGTGATTAGATCGCATCATTAAAATATTTTAACTCGGATTTTGATTGACCTACTTCTATATAAGTATATATATATATATATACTTTTTTTGTTTTGTTGTTATGTTGAAACACATTTAACACAAAATAACCTCAGTTTTGGCTAAGAGCAGAGACCCCTATTTTATGCCTGAGCATAGGGTAGCATAGTCCAGGCAGTTGGACACCACAGTATATGTACGTATGTATGAAGGTCATCTGAGGACAGGATCGATAGAGGTTCAAATCCAGTACACAAAGTCTGCATACCACTTGCAGTTTATTTGTATACGTAAGTCCCTTTCAGACAGCATGCAGGCAGTCACCATGTATAGCTCACAACATCGATTTACTTACTATATTGAGTGTGTCAGGTCGTGAGTTCAATGTCCAACTCAACAACAGCTGCTTGAAAAATGACACTGACCTTTGTGCTATAGATGATTAAGAAGTCTGGTATTTTTAAGCACCAGAATATTTGTACACTTTTTGTTCCTAAAAAAACATGGTTCATGTTTTTGACCTCTCTGTTACAGAGCTGCTGAAAGAACTACAGCAACAATATCTTACACAAAAAGATCTAGCAAGGTTTTTCTCTTGTATATATTCCTCAACTTCAAGTGCATGCTATTAACCTACGAACCCTTTTCTTTCTCATGCTATCCATGAAGACTGAGCTTGTGTTTTTCCAGAGTCGTATTTTACTAACATGACCTTTGATCCCTGTCAGGCAACCATGTGCCTGGGTCATGTTTTGGGACAGGCACGTTGATATCCGTCTGTGTCTGGGACTGGGTCAGGGTCAGGCGAGTTCATGAGTGGGGGTGGGTAATATTGCTTGTTAACACACAGCGCATGATCTTTAAACAACTGAGCACAAGAGGATCAGCAGCAAATTCATTTCATGGTTTACTGGTGAAGTCACATTTTGTTTCCACGACATGCATGAGCCTTGGGGGGGTCTGTTCGATTTATGGGGAACCAAAAAAAAAAGGCATACACAATCGGAAACAAAGACATTTCATTTGGTCTTTGAGCGTCCTGCTCTTAGATACTTTTCAGTAAACACAAGACAGTTTTAGCCAGTTTAAAACTTGGGTTTGTCTCTGTGACCAGTAGCAGGATAAAATAAATGTGCAGCCTTTAGAAGGTTGAGGTTGTAGATGTCTATATGTGGTGCTGCGCCATCAGACCTTTCTGTGCATGACAACAAACTGGTCAGACATGTACCCTCATAATATTTTCTGCAAAATGAGCAAGAGGCAGCATGTTTCTGCAAATAGTTCCTTCAGACTCTTGAAGGAGCAGACGTCTACCCCAGCAGTTCTCTTGTTTCAGATCTACTGTAGCTTATCTGCTAATGCATTGCAGCAAACCCCTTGTCAGTATGTGAGGTTTAAGAAGCTGCGCTGATATCAGAAAGGAAATGGCTGACTGATCAGCCTCTATCTGTGATGAATGAGGTAAATAATCTCTCATTTCTGGCAAGTCTCTATTACTAACCGACTGGATGAGTTCATGCCTCTTCTCATTTGGACCAGAAAGCACCTCTTGTTTCAAAAGGATGTGAAGACGAACAAACCACAGAAACTTGAGCCACTAAAGATAACCACAGGGGGAAAACATGTAGGGTGAAAACATGATGAACTAGAAATAGACCTCATAGTTGCCATAGCCACCTGAACGGCTGTAGTTTAAGCCTGTCGAGCTGGATTGCAGTTGTAGATGTTTTCATGTGTAAATATATAATCTAATGAGTTTATCTTCTCTGCCATGTATAAAGATATGATGGGAAACGTCTTTGCTGTTTATTGCACTTTTCCAGATACTTATTCTGCACTATTTTGGATGTGGGTTGGTAATTTATTACGAATGTAATATTGCTACCCTACAACACTATCATGATCAAATTATCCATTTAAATTAACGATAATATAAATGATCAATTAAAGATACATTTTCACTGTAATGAATGTGTAGAATGTTGCTAAAGTATATTACAAAGTGGCCTATACAGTATAATGTGCTATTTTAGAGCCATGTCCCCACCCAGATTATGTCACTTTCATTGGGATTTACTGGAAGGGAAATCTTTAGGCTTGACTATTCTAATGGTAAAAATGTGTTGCGCAGTGCTGATATGAGCAGTCTGCAAAATACGCCCAAGTGTACACAGGAGTACTGTGGATAATGTGGATCAGATTCTGTGGACAAGAGAGTTTAGCCAGAAGCTAAATCAAAGTAGAAAAGGTCTGCCACTAACATAAGGTGCATATAGCAGTTTCTGTAAAAAAAAATCCCAATTAGTTCAGTGTGTCATACTATTTCTCGACTGGCCAAAAGGGCCGCTTGTGACTATGGCTCACTGTAGCTCACTGGTGAAAGTGAAAAGTGATGCTGCTGGAAGGTAACTCTATCTATCTATCCAAAACCAACCTACCAAAATAGAAAGCTGATTTGTTTCACCATAGTACTTAAATGTTGCACGCTGACTCAGTGGTTAGCGCTGCAAGAAGGCCGTGGGTTCGAATATCCACCTTTCAATTTCTGATGTGTTATCACATAGACAATATTCTCAGATGCTTTTCAAATAAACAGACAAGTTACACTGAGGCCTGTATGATCGGGCCACACAACAGGTTATAGGAGGGATGTTAAGACTACAGCGCCGTGATGGAGAGGACCGGAAGTGGTTATGAGGTAGAAACACAGCCGAGGTAAGGAACTGACGATCAGGATGTGCCATGGTCGACCCAGTTGAAAGAGAGGAGTAGAGGACAACTTAGCCTTAGAGTTTAGGATGGTCTTAGTGATGTCTGACACACACACACAGTAATGGTTTTCTTTAATAAAACATATTTCAAAAAAGGAGCTTGGTCTTTTTCTTTATACCAGTCATGCCATCTGTTATTTCCAGTCACAGAGATCAGATGCATCCCATTTAAAATCAAGTGTGCATACTCTTTTATAAATCAACACGTGACGTTGCTGGCAAGTTTCCCTAAAACGCCTATTAAATACCAAACGTCCATTGCACGCGTACACAAAGCCTCCTATACTCCAAAGACGACGCACTGAACTAAACATGGATACGGAGGAATACAAAAACACAACTACAGCGCAATTGACAGGAGAGGAGATGGCGGCGAGTTATCTCTATATACACGTACGTTGCCCCGAACTATGTGTGCGTCTTCCCGCGTGTTGAGGAAAACCTGATCAAGCCGTTCGATCGGCGTGGTTGCTGGCTATAGAGCATAAACAACCAATATGAATCTCCCCTGCGACTCACTGGTGAAAATGTTGTCTGGGAAAGCGAGCGAAGAAGAAGACGACAACGCGTTTAGAGCGCCAAAGAGCATATAGTCCAACGGCTGCATCGCAACAACGTGACGCGGAGCGAACAGGTTTGATTTCCGGTATGATTGACGGATTGACGTGACCGGTTTCTGGTTTCTCCGCGAGGTTCCGTGGCCGTCGACGCCGCTTCGCCCCGAAAACACGCTCCGACTCCCCGCGGTATATATAACTCGGTCAGGTGGCCT
>OMOT01038885.1:5970-18691 GCA_900312575.1 Acanthochaenus luetkenii
CAATTCCTACTGGTTGCCAATAAAGGTCGATTGAAGTCATAGATCACTTAATGCCCTTTCAGTACCCTGCAGAAAGCTAGTATTTGGTGTGTAATCCCATATGGCAACCCATTGGTTTCAGACCTTCTGTAACCACTTGCTTGTTATCCTTTACTTCCCGCTGCTTTCAGGCGAGAAAACCCCCATGATGCAGTAGTCCTACACCCGAGAAACGTGGGAAAAACCCTTGAGACACTACTGGAAAACAGGTAAGTGTGAGAGAAAATGACACTTTTCCCCCCAGGGATTTGTAATAGTTTTTCACTCATATCAAAAGTATAAAAAATGTGAATTGAGTCAATGCTGTGTGGTTCGTAGTGTGATCGGCACCAGTTCACTGCGACGAGCTGCTCAGCTGAAGAAGAGATTCCCCCACCTGGAGTTCAAAGATATTGTATCCTTTCTCAAGTCATTCCAACTCATGAAATGCGAAAATTGTATTCTTGCAAGTTAGGGAAAATGATACATGCATACAAATAAAAACCATGCCAATTAGTTCATAATAGTGTCAGTTGTTGCTGCTGGTAGATCTGGATACAATTTTTTTTTAAAGCAACAAATGTTACCTAGATAACACATTTCCTGATTACAGTAGTCCCATGTGAGAGTTGTAGCAAGCCAGAACAAAATGTGGTATTTTCCCCAAAATGTATCATTTGACCATAGACACGACAATATTTTTTTTCTCTCACCCTGACAAGAATAAAACTCTTGTGGGAAATGGTGAATTCTTGTTATGAATAATATAGATCCTTTCCATTTTTTTCATTTTTGTAGGCATTTAGCAGACGCTCTTATCCAGTAAAACACAAAAATAAGTGAACATTCCTCAAGCATCAACAGGGTAAGTAGCCAGTTATCTAAATGAACCTACATACTGTAGATTGATATTTATTACTGAGGCGTTTTCCTTAGCTTGAGTCTTAAGCGTGGAAACCTGAACACGCGTCTGAAGAAGCTGGATGAGAAGGACGACTTCGCTGCCATCATCCTGGCTGCTGCAGGCCTCAAACGAATGGGCTGGGAGAATCGCATCAGCCAGGTGCTTATCACGGTCATCTTCAGTCCTCTCTAGGACTTCTGGGTCACGCTTCTCATGTAACAGTCATTGTTTAACTCCAAACTGTCTGATTTTTTTGCACTGGTAGATCCTGGGACCTGAGGACTGTATGTATGCTGTCGGACAGGTATGTACAATGCAGAGGGCTTTTGAAAGCAGTTCATATAATACTCTGTAATTGGGGGGAAATCATAATTTTAATATTAATTAAGGGTGTGTGCCCGTTGGGCAGAAATCCAATTGTTTTTGATATGATTCTTCTTCCATGGCTCATACAGGTTTTCATTTCTGCCAAGATATTTTTTTCTACCATTTAGAATTTTATGAAAAACTATTTTTCGCCGTTTGTCCCGCAAACTTGATCTGATCTGTTATGGCTATTACCCAGAGTTTTGACAATCCAAACTGTTTGGCTGCACAAATGAAGTTGATGGCAAAGACACGCAAACAGGAAGTGAGGCATAATTCCTAAACGAGCAACCAAACTTCAGATACATATTTAGGATGGACCCCAAATTGTGACAGACCACATTTGGTCACGCACCATAGCCCCACCATCAGACTGGAGTTCCCAAGTAGTATTCAACACTAAAAGCTGAAGTTAACAATATTTTCAAGTGGGAAGCTCATATTTACCGTCTTTCCCATGTGATGTGACTGCAGCATGAAACAGATTTTTAAATAGAGGTGGTATATAGAAATTAAGGATAATAATAACACAACTCACCCATATGTGTGCTAATCAGGGGGCTCTGGCAGTGGAGGTTCGGGCCAGAGATACAGACATACTGGAGATGGTGTCTGTCCTTCATGACCCAGTCACTGTGCTGCGCTGTATAGCCGAGAGAGCCTTCCTCAGAAACCTGGTACAACACACACACACAGGCTCACATGCACCCATTCTTCAACTCTACATTTCCACACTGAGTGTGTAGATTCCAGTGCATTCAGTTTACCTCTCATTTATAGGAGGGTGGATGCAGCGTTCCAGTGGCTGTACACACTGAAGTGAAAGACTCCCAGGTAAGAATGGTGGATACACACTCACACATGCATAACATATTACTACCTCTGCCAAGGAGGTTATATTTTCACCTCTGTTAGTTTGTCTGTCTGTCAGCAGGATATCTCAAAAACTGGATTGAAAATTAAATGAAAATGGATTTGGTGGACAGATAGGACTTGGGCCAAGCAACAATGGATTAGCTTTTGGTGTTGATCCTTATATGGGATTTCCGCTAGACTTTGGCCGATTTTTGATGATATAGAATGTCGTGATATTTTGTGAATATTGCGATATTTTCCGCAGCATGTATTGATTAGATCACAATTGTATGAATGAAATAAAATAATTTAATCTTTGTATCGTCAATATGAGCTGCCTAGCCACAGATATTTTACAAAGACTGCCATCCTTGACATATACAATAATGTACAGGATGAGATAGGACTCTTGGTGAGGGGAGCTGAGTTCTTCTTCTCTCTGACAGCTGACATGTGGTCCAGTGTGGATATGACACCCTACATGTCAGTAACGACGCACTTGTGGACCGACTGGTTCTGAGTGCCTTCTATGGATCGGCCTTCGTTCATTCTTTTGTTTGACCGTCACATGTGATATCCCAAAGATCACCGATCAGATTTTGACGTGGAATTGAGTGCCCATATCCAGCTACCAAATTAGCTTCCAGGATCATCAATGTATACCATATTGGATTATCCACCGTTTCTTGAAGAACTGGGGGAAAAGCATTTTTTAAAATTGTATTTTGATCTGATTGATCTCGATCAATATTGACCTTCAAAAACCCATATTGGTTGAAACCTATATTCTTCACCAATTGGCCCATAGGGGAACGACATGTTTACTGTCACCTTGTGTTATTGGAAAAAAAGAATTAAACAGATTGGAGGGGGGGATAAAGATTTCTCTTTCACTATAAATGTGTGAAATATGAAGGTCTTAACTGTGTTATGTGTTACGTGTTTCCCCAGCTCTACCTGACAGGGGCAGTGTACAGCCTGGATGGCTCAGACAGTCTGAAGGAGACCATGCAGACTAGCATCCCTGATGTTAACAAGGTAATAGCGGGCACATCATCCATTGTCCACACATATCATCTGTTCATTCAAACACAACTTTGTATCATGTATCAACAATGTGTGATATATGTGTGACAGATCCCAGAGGAGGTGGAAGAGCAAGTCGAGAGAGTGGGGGTCACTAGCAAGATCACCGGTCCAGCCCAGGACAACGCTGAGAGGCTGGGGATCGACCTGGCTAACCTACTGCTGAGCAAAGGAGCCAAGGACATCCTGATGGTGGCCAGGCAGCTGAATGATGCCACATAATGCTGCCTGGATGGCTCCCAGTCCTGTGTCAAATAACACTTGAATTCCTTGTTACTTTTGATTGCTTGCTTGAGCAAAAGGGCCAGTTGGACTGTGCACTGGCTTCCTGTTCGTTCCCTTGCACCAGGTGAGCTCGATCAGTGGCAGATAAAGTATTGTTGAGGATTTCAAACACTACTTTGACCAAAGTTGTGTGCAGTGTGGTACGACTGCTTTGGATTTGAAATATTACTTGTAGAAATGTGTACTTTGGCATGTTGGAAAATCAACTGTCAACGTCAGCTTGTTCAGAGTTTGCAGTCCATTGCACTCCTGGTCTTTGCTCTGGTCTAACCCATCCTCATATACCTCATGGAACCATCTCTTAAACAAAAGATAAGTTCGCCATTTTGGACCTTAGACCATATTTGTGGAGATGTGTAGAGGCCATAATTTCACTGATCGGTTCAGTATTGAACGTTCTAGAGTTTTCCTGCAGGCTCTTACTGGGCTACAATAGAAGTCAATTGGGCAATCGCAAATCCTTAAAAACTATGATAAATGTGCTATTCCTTCATTCGGTAGCAACAGATCCCACTCTCTACAACACAAACTTTCCTCCTCTCAGGGCATCTGCTTGCACATCTTGAAGAACAGCAAAAGTCCCCCGAAATTCTTGGTTTAGCCTCGTCCGCAACTTCGGATAGCTGCGCACCATCTTCATTCTCTCGCTCTTCTCTTGATCGCTTCTCAAACATCTCTTGGAGTTCCGTGTCCATATATTCTGGCTCAAACCGGTAGCCAGTGCCGTCAAAGTATAATTATTCGTCTTCGTAATCATAAGAATTCATCGTCCAAGTTATTTGTGCAAAAAGTAGCCTAAGTTGCTGCAGGTAAACAAACGCAGGCTGCTCACCTTGATCGTTTTCTAAACAGCCAGCACTTCCCACTCCCCTCCCCTGATACGTATTCCGCCGCGGGAGCAGAGAAAACAAGCAGCAGGGGAATACATATGTCCAAGCCATGCCAAGCACATAAAAATGTTCGGATTGCAATACATTCACAAGACAGCATACAGAGACCCGTAACAATACACCCTGAGCTTCCCATCTTGGAAAAGCACATTTATCGTAGTTTTTTCCAAAGCATTTACAATTGGCCAATTGTATTCTATTGTAGCCCAGTGAGAGCCTGCAGGAAAACTGTAGAAAGCTCAATACTGAACCGATAAGTGAAACGATGATCTCTATGTGTCAGTAGAAAGTCCGCAAATAGGGTCTAAGGTCCAAAATAGCGAACTTATAATTTAACCTTGAGGGCTGTAGAAAACTGCCCACTGGGATTATCAGTAAGAAACACAAAATGGCCTTCAGACATTGTCATCAGCACTTACTGTCAGTGACTTCTCATGTTTACACCGTTCATTGTAGCATATGAATTGAAACACAAGAGAAATGCCACTGCATTCTGGCAGTCAGGTATGTTTTTTCCCATGACCAAGGACAGTTACGTCTGTTAGTGAACATCCAGTACTGTTCTTCATAAGCAGAAATGAGAGAAGAGTTTACCCCGACCGTCTCAATGAGCTCTCCGCTCCTCAGAGACTGAATTGGAAAAGCTGATTTTGATTGTACCAAAGTTGAGTTTCCAGGCATGTGGGTACATTTTATGGTTCAGAGCAGGTAATGCTACAGTGAATTCCGGCTCATTTGAGTATAAAGATTCAGAAAATCCACTCATTATCAGCTCCAGGCTCTACGGCTGAGGCGTCACAGACTAAAGCCTTCGTTTTCTTTCTTGCTTTGCCAAATAAATACTTTATCGTACTGACTGACCTTGTCCATGGGAATAACAAATTAAATTCTCAAATTGCGTGGTATTCTCTTTTGTTGTGCCGGCTTGCTAAAAAGAGAGCCTTTTCTTCCCCGCATGACCTTCATTCAGCTCATGTTGAGTTCAGTGTTTTCAGCTGATGAGGTTTTCTGCTTTTATGTGCTACAGTAGTTACCTCTTTTACCAAGAGATCATATATATTCTATCATTATGGTAAGTGGGAGGGATCATTTTATTTGACTTAACCCTCAACACAGCAAGCCTAAGGTTTGTACAGCTTAGTACTGCACATAACCCAGAGTACAGTTTCACCACATTATTGGAGAATAACTTGTAAGACTGGAGTTACAACAAGCGCACGAACATCCCTGCCTCTCATTTTTCTATTATTTGTGCAGATTTTAAGTGTGCACTAGACCAGAGTATAGCAACGTGTTGTCCTGTTTATGCTTATGTTTAAGCTGATCTGGTGTCTTCCAAAATGGATGCAATACCATTACAAAATGGATTGCAGCATCCCGCTAGGTATCCACTGTAAGCTTTGAGTAGGTGTGAATGTTTTGGATGTTGAATAATGGATCATTCAAAGAGCATGGGCACAGCATTGGATGTCAGAATTTTTAGATGGTAAAAGAAATGCACAACTACGCAGAACACCGCGCAAGAGCTGGATGTAAAACCTGTTTAAGGTGTAATCCACATAATCTTTTTGAAAACCTTTTTTGTGGTATTTTGTCTCCATCTTTGTCACTAAGAGCTCATTGCTGTGGTGTTACTGCACTGCACTTCCCAGAGATCACTTGTCAATCAAACAGTGTGGGCGGTACTGCGATGTCTTTCTCCTTGGATTTTCTGTTGAATTTTGAGTTTCTGTAGGTGCCGCTCTTTAATTAGTTTGGTCATGGTGGCTATCACTGCTCATGCTAACTACCCATTTCTTCTTCTATTTAATCCAAACAAACTGGAAATGTAAAACACATCACTTCCTGTGTGCGAGAAGATTTATCCCAAGAAAGACCTACCAGACAGTGTTTAGAACAGCAAATATAAAAGCTTTCATGAGCTGGATATAGGTTGAATCACCATTCGTATGTATGAAATTATTATATATTCTAAATGAAAATGTTGCAGATTATAACTTTAAACCATATCACTGTTTTATAGCTGTGTAGCCGCACAGTACAGTTCTGTAGTTAAGTTCCAACAATCCACAATTTTAACTGGTTACACTTTTTTTCCATATAATGGGAAGTTAAAACAATCTTTGCAGCTTAAGTCTTGTATGGTGCAGCGCTCTACTTCATATCAAAACTGATGGTGTATTTCCAAAAGCAATAGAATTCCCAACTTCGTCAGTACTGTATACCTTAATGACTTTGGTCTAATTAAATGATATGGAAGAGTCATTTTACAGTATCTTGTTGGCTCTGCATTGTCATTGTTCTGTGCCTTTCTCTAGCTTCTATCAAAGTGCAACATCAGTAAATGCAATGTTATTTATACCCAAGTAAACCGCATATTGCCTTCAAGGTTATGTAGCACCATGTCTTTTGTCCTTGATAAATCACAGTATGTCTTTATTCTGTGCTTGCTTGATCCCATTCATTGCATCAGTATACCATATGTACAGTTGGTGTGAGACCATTATTATATTATACTTCATCATATATTTTACTTAAGTTGTAACTGTTCATAAGTTGAAGCTCCCGAGACAATATGAGGGAACATTAGCCATACTTTACATACAAGCTTTAATTTCCGTATAGGAGTAACATAGACTATTTCTGTATTTGGAATTTCTACGTTTATAGTCATTGTAGCCATCAATCAGCTAATGATACAATATTCACATGTTGTCTCAGTGTCTTTGCTTTGTCACTTTTGTGAACATTGTCAAATAAACCACTGATTTCAAGAAACAAATGTCAATAAAGCTATGTGTGATACCTGTCCAGCTTTTGCATTTGTCTTCTATCTTGTAGGTCATGGTGCAGTGTTAGTTTGGTGAGAAGAGATCTTTAATGCATTATGTCATGGTTTGTGTTACCGTACTACTATGGTTAGACCGATATATGGGCTTGACAATTTATTGGGCCATTACTGGCTATTTATTAAATATTGGATATCGGCCATGGAGGTTCCTCCCTGACCACAGCTACATAAAAACACAAAATGTTATTTTCTTTGTACATTCTATTAATTCAGTTAATTGTTCAATAATGTTTTTTGTAAATTCTTAATTTAGAGACAGTAATCTATCAGAGTTTCCCCTACTGTTGAATAGGTGCAGTGGGGGTCTTTCAAAGAATTTCATTAGTTGGATTTCAGTGGAGAATTTGAGTGTCCCGCGATGGTCTAAATGCTGAGGAATGGTGAAAAAGTATTGAAACAGTCGTGAAAAAAGATATTGAATATGATATAAAATATTGACTTGTCAAAAAATATCTATCGGCCTTAAAAAAAACATATTGGTTGAACATGAGTTACTATATTACGAAACTCGAGATCATAATAATGTACAACAGACAATTGTATTATTACTCAGACCAAATAACTTGCCACATACTTAAATATCATTGCAGCGACATACTAAGCAGATCTACAAAGATGATACAAAGCCACCCAAGCTGAAGCCGTATGGCTCTCTGCTCAGCAAACTGTCCTCAGAGTCAGTTGAGATGGGCTGGAGAGGTTTGTAGTGGGTGAGGGGGTTGGCTGGGATGGGCAGGCTGGACAAGCTGGATGGACTGTCTGGGATCAGAGGAGTGGGATGGGTAGGTTGGCCAAAATGTGCAGGGTGATCAGGATGGAATGGGTAGCTGGGACCTTCAGGATGGGTGAGCTGGGTACGATGGATGGACTGGTACAGGGCCAAATGCTGCAAGGCACTGGGCAACGGAGGGGAGTTGTACACGGCTTGAGAAGTTCTCTTTGACGGTTTTGGTCTTATAGAGGCGGAGGAGGTCACCATCAAAGGGTGCAGACGTTTGGTCTCTAATGCTGTCCTTTTGGGTCAAGAACATGGAGAACCTTTGAGTCCTCTTTGGAAAGTGTTCAGGAAGCTTGCAGTCTGGGTGAGGTTTAGGATCCTCCTGGGTTGGAGGGTGAGGCTTCCGGGCACGAGGAGGAAAGGTTTGAGGGTATACAGGTGGTAGATGGTGGTAAACCTCCGTTCTGAGAGAGTACAAAAAGGTACAAATCACAAAAAGAACACTGGGGATGGTGGCTTGAATAAGAAGTGATGTCTTGATGTGATGTGCATTGAATGGATATGTATAGATATAGTAATGACAATAACCTTGCACTGGGCTGACAGTATCTGGAGTCTCTATCCAGTTTATAAAAATGGAGGTGTTGGAGAAAGACAGAAGGAAAAATAATAGCAATAATATTTTCACTTGTGCAGACCAAAATATATATTCCTTCCTACATCCTCTGATGGCATATTGTGCACTCACTCACTGGGTCTTCCAGTAAAGAGCAGGAACAGGGTATTCATTCAGTTGACAAAGAAAGTTTGCAATATATACAGCTGAGCTATTGGCTGATATGTGTATGTTTTCAGCTGACCAATAAAAATAATAATATATATATATATACACACAGTATATATAAAAGAAACAGATGTACAATGAATGTGTAAATGATGATGGGTATCAATTTATATGCATTTTCAAGTTAATTGATAGATGTTACCTGGACTGTTAATGTGTTTGACTTAGCTAATCACCAAATAGGGAATTTCATATCCACCTGTAGCCTATATTTATGAAGAGTATATTTTGAGATTGTATGATGTTTTTATGCACTATTATTGTGGACATAGAGAGCTTGAATCGCATACAGCTACAGTGTCGGTTGATGCACTGGTGTTTCTGTGATTTTCAGAACGATAACCCAGGGAAAGTCGATTTATTTTACATTTACGCACATCTGGAAGTACCACATTTTGTCCAAATGTGCAACATCTGCTACTGTACCTTTAGGTATGGAACTGGATATTCTCTGTTTATTCTGCACAGGACGTTTTTGGACTGGAGCTTTGCTGGCTTCACAAAGAGCCATGTCCATGTCTTCTCTCAGTTTTGAATCTAGCGGATGCAGGAGTTTATATCACGTTCTCATTACAAGAGGTTTGCTTAGACAGATTATTCACAAAATATCCATGTTAGTTCTCTTGAATTGAAGCTGTTTTGTGGGCAAACTGATTATAAAGCTCTAAACAATCGCAAACCATTATTCAGGTGTAACACTAACGTTTACAACCTTTCCCAAACTGCATATTGAACATCTTACCTCCTGTTCATTTTTTCATCATCATATGTTTTCAGTCGGTTCAGCAGATCAGTCTTGGACCTCCTTGGTCAGGTTCCTGAGCTCTGCAGACTTGTCTAGCAGAGGCTCAGCCAGCTCAGGTAAGTCATTTTCCTTTCCCTTGGACAAAAGTAGTATTTACTCAACAACACAACCCATTTGAACTCAAAAAGGGGTATAGGGGTCTGATCATCCTGCTTCTGCAACCTTTTAAACCCATGCCTGCTGATGTGAAGTAGCCTATAGATTAAACAGATGAGAGAGAGAGAGCGAGAGAGAGAGAGAGAGAGAGAGAGAGAGAGAGACCCTATTTGAAGAGAGTGTCACCCTATTTGAAGAGGAAGGCCATTCTCCTCTCCTTCATCCCTGCAAAACGCTCAATACCATGTAGTATAATTGTCCACTGGACTTCAGATCATCCACAACAGACTCCATTGATATCTTTGCCAAGTGTCCAATCCTCTCCTGTCCACATGTGTTCCTCACATAACTGCCTCCCATCTGATTTGATCTTCAGTTGCTGAAATGGCAATTTTGTGAAGTTGTTTTTCACCAAATAATCGCCACCCTCCATTGGAACAATGTGAATTAGCTATTTAGCTAATCCCATGTACGCTGTTTACTTGTTTTGAGTGACGTGTGTCCATCGTGTGTCATATACTGTGATTTGATTGGACAGCCAAGCCAGAAGCCAGAGACAGGTGGCTTCCCTTGACAGTTTTTTTTTACATAGATCTCACCATTCGCGGTCAAAGCAGTTCTGTGATATAGCCATGTCTGATTGGTCAATTATTCTTTTCTTTTTTATGAAAGGAAGCCAAATTCACTTGGCTTCCTCCTCATAGACTTTAACATGATCGCTTCTCTGCTACCGCAGGAACACAATACACTCATTTACCTCGAGATCAGCGGCGCTGTTTGCTTGCGCGTGGCGTTTGTTACACGAAAATGCCCTAAAATGAGCGTCGTTTGGAAATACAGTATAAAATAGGTACATTTTGCTCAGAAAATAATTAACAGGGAAACTTGGACATTTGTTCATCTGATCATGCTTGTCACAGTTCACAGCCTGCTGAACAGCTCTACAACAAAGGTGCACAAACGAACATGATGTCTGCAGTTGCTTGATCTTCCCGCCTCCGGCTCCGCTGTAACGTAATCCTTTTGCGCTGGAATAGCTACTGTTGTTGTATCAGGCAGTTTGAATAATTTTAGTTTGTCCATTTCTGTAACATTAGATTTGACCTAGTTATCAGTTAAACGACATAGATAGCTTTAGCACCCACTCCTCACCATCACTAGCTCTCGCGCTCTCTAGGGTCACCGCCGCCACCAGGGCTGCTGCTGAGGTGTTCGACGTCTGCCCCATTAAATTACATTGAAATACCATTTAAAAGAAGCTTTTAATTGTATTAATATTCAGTGTTAGACATACAATAAATATTCTGATTGTATAAATACATTTACAATTGTATTTTTTTTCAAGCCTAGCTTTTTTATCAGCTACACCATAACGCCGGTCCTGCAAGGAGATATTGTCCCTGTTCACAGAAATTCATTTTTGTGGATTTTAGGGAGAAAATGCAGCATCCAACATTATTGCAAGGACTTGGCAAAGGATAGCTTTATTGTTTGGGGGTTTTGAACATTGTACCATACAAGCTAGATGGACTACATTTTACATTTATGTTTTAGGTATTCAGGTGATGCGCTTTTAGCCAGAGTGATTTACAATAAGTGCAACAGTAGATTAAAGCATCAATACGCTTAAATTATTCGATCACCAACATCAAATGCAAGCAATAGTGAGAGGAACCACTACATCCCTCCTAACAACTACAGTATGTGTATATTCACACCTACAGTATATTATTTCAGATAAGATTAGGAACAAATTGTAAATAGCTGAATACTCACAAATTCAAACAAAAACAAGGATTTAGACTTTTATTTGAATTGTAATTATTTACAGTATTTGCAGCATAGTTGCAAAGGGTGAGATAAAGACCTGTCTTTGCAAACCTTCTGTTTTATGTTATTGCTAGGAAGACAAACAACGCCTTGGTTTTATGTTCCATCAGAGCGACACCATATAGTGACTACAAATGAAAACTGTCCACAATAAACGTAGACTGATATTCTTTAGCTTTTCCTTCCCGAGTCCATAGGCTATTCACAATATGAAAATATTACAGCTGTTTAAAAAGAACAGCTTATTTATATGACTTGATGCTGCATTTCACAAACAAAAGATGAATCCAAAACTAAAATAACTCGCACATGGAAGCTTTCCCGCCTACCCCTTCTTAAATTACAAATCAACAGATACATTTTGATGAAAAAAAAGAAGTGATTCTTTAAATAATTTGCGGTACACATTTGATGATATGTTGAGACAATAAATTAAGAATAAAGAAGCATCTTAACATAACATGGCTTTCTCCTCTAGCCAAACACTCTCCAGTCACATGGCTTTCTTCTTCTGGAGTTTCACTCTTAAAATGAATGAATCATTTCCAACACACCTGTGTGTCTAGTTAGGGACACAAGGTTCAACACAAGGTAACAACTTATATTGTGTCAGTATGTGTTTTGATGTGTTGGAAATTTCACATTTCTGTGGTAGCAATGAGTTAGTTTTTTCCCCAGCTCTTGTATCATTGCCTCCCTGTATCAACAAAGCATTTGCAACAGTTGCATAGCGACAGCAACACTGTTCAAAACACAGACAATGAACTGCATTTTACAATATTATTGACAAAGGCTTGCAGACCAAGGAAACAGGAACAAATTAATATTCTTGTTCTGATATTAATGTCTTGAAAAGACCTACTACACGGAAAACACAATTACTTTAATTTACTTCAAATGTGATTCAGTTTAAGTGATTTTGTTTTCAAATATACAATGACGTATAATAAGAATATTCTTCATGTTTTGCAAGTAAATGTAGTTAAATTGAATGAATTTGAAGACTAAGGGCCGGATCTACTAAAGGTACGTAATTTAGTTGATAGCGACTGCATCTGTATTTGATACGTTTCAAGGGAAGGTGCAAACTTCCTGCATGTGTGAAGAAATCAACATTTATTGAAAAAGGATGAATGAAATCACTTTCAAAATTCTAAACATATTATTACCCAA
>OMOT01038888.1:0-13551 GCA_900312575.1 Acanthochaenus luetkenii
GGTCTGGAACAGCCTCATCATATTCTCTTCCCCCAAAAAGGTGCTGACGGAGAACGTGACCTCGGAAGGACACTGATGCATCACAGCAAAGTCAAACTTGACGGTGTCCCGTCCGTCGCGTCTCCGCCTCGCGCCGACAGGGTCTCAGAATTAGCCGCATCAGGAGATCAGGTCTGATATGTGATAACTATCCTCTCTGGTGGAGATTCATTCCGACACACGAGACAGTGGACATTTAGTGTAGACTGACAGTGACCATCATAAACATATTCTATATCGCCCTTTATCAAATAAATACAGAACAACGACTGAGCGAGGGACGTGTTTATTAAAAAGCCATATTGCGCCATCAGGTGGAATAAAGCAGCAACTACAAAAACATCGTCAAAACAACGCAAGGGTAATTAATTTCATAAAAAAGACAAATAGTGAAAGATTTAAGACAAGATAAAGGCATTTACATTAAAAACTTGTAGGTAAATTGGTATAATTTATGTAAAAAATAAGGGGAAAGGAGGGGAACAGTCACTTCCCCATGGAACTCAGAATGTTCGTCTGAAAAGAAAGGAAACAAATAATGAACATAGCGTTCAATAACAGCAAGGACATCAACGAGCACTAAAACATGTCAGACCACTGAAACCACTTTCAACTTATTAGCACCTTTGTAATGAAAACACTTTTTTTGGGAAAATGATTTTTTTAATTCAAAAACAAAGTTGGTTGTCATCACATTAGAACATTTGTTGATAGATCATGACTTCCATTTCGTCACACTGGCTTACCTTCATGAAGGAAGAAAACCTTTTTCCCGTCATACCCTCAATTCTGATCAGGTCCTCAACCTGGAACACAGAAAAACATCACGTTTGCCCAGGACACAACTTGACCAAAGTCACCACAGGCAAGTTAAACATTGCAAACCCATCAAACAGGAAAATCTGACACACCATACAATCCAGCAGATAATTTTGAAGGTGAGAGCTACATGGGAAACCAGGGCTGGAATGCAGAGATAAAACAGGCTGATATGAAGTATACCCTATTAGGAGAATTCCAGCAAGCCTATCGATTTCTCCACCAACCTTTGTGAAATGACCATGGATCTCCCTCCAACCCAGAATGAGTTTGGCCTTCTTGTCGCCTATCTGCTGCAGACCTTTCAGCTCCTTGAGGGAGCCTGTATTGAGAACCTGCAGGATCTTCTGCCTGGACTGCTCCAGCGCCGACGTGTCGATCTGGGACTCCCAGCCAATCGCCTTGATGTTCTCTTTGCCATCTGGCTCCTGGGAGAGAAAGGCGATGTACATTATAAACTTCATTTTAAAATCAATGGCCTAAACTACACTCCCTGCCAAAGGCTAGCTGGGTTGAGCTGAACAAAGTGGTATTTTACTACAACTTAGTTTAAGTTCAAAAGCGTTAGGGTAACATTTTGACTAGATTTAGACCTACACAGATCTAGATGAAAAATGACTGAATGATTCACTCAATTTATTGGCACACAGATCTTGAAAGGAGGCAACTTTGGCCTAACTAATTCTAGATATCTAGCAGTGTGCGTTGAGTCTAAAAAAACGAGGTTAATACATTCCACTACGTCAGCTCGTATCCGATGCTCACACTCCTGAAAAGTGTCAACACAGCACAGACACAGCTTAGTTGCTGACCTCAAACTGGTCTGAAAGCTTCTTCTCTTTCTTCTTGACGCAGACAGATTGTTTACGGACAACAGCAAGTTGCTGAAGAGGCTGGAGCTGGGACACTGATGGGGAACAAAAACACTCAATTTCATATAATGCTAGAGACCACCAATGTGGAGGTGAATTAAACACATGGTCAGAAAGCCATAAATAAAAATAGGAATTTTTTTTGGTGCGTGTGAAATGGTTACCGTTCATAACTGTTGGGAAAAAAACAAACAATTGTGTTGTTTCAAAGACAAATGAATGACACGATACAAGTGCCAAATCCATTTCCAAAGCAGCTGAGGGATGTAAAAATAATTCCTCCTCATCGTCATGCGATACATTTTCTAGCTCCTATATTGTGGGAGCTCTTGTATCAGTGATTCAACATGATGGAATCAGTCAGTGACATTCACAATCTTATAGGAGAATGTGGACAGTAGAAAATGTGAGGATAGAAATATGACTACGTTTTCTGTCACTTCTTTATTATGCAAGGACATTTTAAGGTCAGAAATATTTATTACACCTACTGTCTGGGTGTTGTGGCTTCGACCGTTGCTGTTAATTTTGGCAATATAGGAATCAAAGCCTATTCTAATGTTGCACTCATTCTAATTTACTCTTGAGTGTCAGCTAAATTCTTAAATGTAAAAATGTACATTAATGGATGTGAACAGGGACATTTTTAAATAATAATCTGAGTTTGTCCATCTTTAAAAAGGAAATCCTGAAATTGCACCCCAATAAATAATAAATAAAAATCCCATGACTGTAGTTGTTAAACTGACCCTGTAGGGGTTGGACCACAGCCTGCTGCTTTTTGGGTTTAATGGCAGTGGACTGCTTCCTTTGCAGAGGAGCCATGTTAGTCCTGAAGAAGGACTCTTGGCGGGTATTGGACGGTTCTCCGGTCAAACCGTCACTCGCCAGCTGAGGGTTTGGGTTAGGATTGAATAGCATGGCCTTGCTCTCAAACTCCCTCTGCTTCTCTTTGAGTTCCTGCAAAGAAACGTTGGCAAGAGTTGACCATGAAACCTTCACGGAGAAGAGTTGAATAGGTTGTGAACTATCAAGGAGACTAGGTGAGACATTTCAACGTGCCATCATAAATTAAAGCTGAAGTGTTGAAGAACTTCCCTCCCCCAGAGTAAAAAACCAACACCCATCAGTATAACGATCTGATAGTATCAACATCTGGTACACCACAAATGAGAAAAAAGACAAGACAGACTGTTGCTGTAGTATGGGAGATATCAAAGGAGTGGATTATAATCATACCAGTTTTCTTTCCAAACTTAAAATATTACAGCTTAGCTACCTTTACTCAAATCGCTCCAGCTGTTCTATTCACATTATACCAGGTTAATGTCCTTTTGTCATCCATTGCAGTCACTAGTTTTGACACAATCACGATCAGGTGTATGCATGTGCGTCTTTACCTGAATCTCCTTGCGAGACTGGGACACATGTTTCAGCATAACAAGTCTGTCTTTCCCCTGGCAGCCCATCATCAGCTTCTCCAGAGCTAGTAGCCTGTCCAGCACTGACAGCTCTGACGGACTGAGAGAGACGCACACGACAGATCAAGAGAAGAGGAAAGGGGTAGACGTGGGGGACAGTAGAGTCAGCGGGGAAGAATCAGAACCCAGGGCTTTGAAGTGCACTATGGGATAAAGGCCAACCAGTCTGAAAGAATACATGTCAACAAGTAGAATATCATAGACTAGCAGATAGCCCAATACGCATGACAGCAGAAGAAAGCACTACTTGTCTCTATCCCAAGGATATACCAGTAGGCAACAGCTGTAGCCAATGGTTGTGTTGCAGAGAGACTTGCTTTAAGCACCAGCTACCAAATCCTGGCCTACTGCTCCGAGGCCACGACCTGTTTAAGATGCTATTATATGGCTGAGGTAGAGTAGAGAAAAATGAATTTGGATGCAAAGAAAATACATTTGTATCTGCCTAAAGCTACCACATCAAATGTCAGTTTATAGTCTGATTAACCAGACAAACGAGCTAAGAAATTAGTCACGTCGTGTGAGTTCTCCAACCTGTGTGGGTGTGCCGGGGGTGAGGGAGCATCCTGCTCAGTCTTCTTCTCGTCTTTCTGCCTCTTTTTGTGGGGCTCGGCAGCAGACGACGACCCCGCCTCGTGGTCCTCTCTGGCCCGCTTCACTGGAGAAGGCAGAGGGAAATTAACAGTTTAGCATTCAGTGCACTCAAGCACCAAACAGTACTTGTGGGGTTCTCTCCAGGGCGTAAAGCAATTCAGATGACAATGGCACAGCATCAGTCAAGGCTGCATTGCAGTGCTTGGAAAAAATGGCAAAGGCAGAACAGTAAAAACCAGACGCGATCAAGACAAGAAAATAAGAAAAAATAACAGCAAAACAGTTGTCTTCATTAGATGTTAGCGGTGTCTCAAAAATCAATGACATTATGAACAAAATAAAAAATTATATCCATCATGCGCAGAGATAGTTGGGCATTCAAGTCGCCTGCATCTAGAATCACGTGTGCCCGCAGTGGCCTCAGACCAAATTCTGCCAGAACTTCCTGTTCTGCATCTCCCATACTCTTCCCTCTACTTTCCAGCTCTCTGAAAGGGAGTACATTTCCCCATCACCTTCAAAATGAATGAAGTTTGATGCAGTTCTCAAACCTGGATCCTAACACAAACACCTACCTGACTCACCTCGTAAAACAGGCATTGTCACCGTTTCACGGATGAAGGGCTTGTTCACGATGAGCTTGGACTTGGCGGCAAAGTTGAGTGCGCTGAAGGTATCGAAGTAGTACGTGTACTCTGGCGCTATGTTGGTGATCATCACAGAGTGTGCCGAGCCGCCCAGAGAGTCCTGCAGCAGCCGTGTCAGCTTACTGTCTCTGTATGGCACGCGGCCACCGGTGCCAGTATTGAGCGAGTCCACCACTTTACTGAGGGTAAAGAGGGACAGGTTGATGGCACCGCTTTCCTTCAGACGGATGCCCTGGTTGCCTGTGCGCCGGTTGTCCTCAGACCCGGCCAGATCAACCAGGTACAGCTTGCCCATCTGCTGGTGGTGGGGCGGGGAGCGCTGGGTCCGTACCACCTGGGCAGAGAGGAGGGGGAGAAAGAAAGAAGGGTGGATCATGGCCGTGTTGGAGTGAGAATTCAGAGGTAGTCAGGCAGGCATAATGGGAGTGAGGGCAGTGCGTGTACAAAATATACGTTTGGACCGTGAAAAGGTTAATATGTGAGAAGCGAGAGGGACACCAACAGAGGTCAAACAAAAGAGAAAGGTGAGGGAAGGGGGAGATGGGTGTTAGATCGGGTGAAGAGACGAGTGGGAGAGAAAGAAAAGGACATTTAGGGATACAGTGACAGAAAAATAAGGACAGAAGAGCAGAGGGACAACATAAAAGTATGAGTTGGAACAGTGCGTAATCATATGGTTCATACGAAGAGGGAGAAAAAGTATTGCATAAAGCCATCGGGAGTACCAGGTTTCCTGGTGGTCTGCTTGACAATTGGGCCGATACAACACAAAATATTAAAATACAAATTCAGGGTGGGACAGGTGGACGAGGAACCCATATGGCAAATATCCATATATAGCTTTATTAAAAAAGTCTAGTCTTTTCCGTGTGCGTTCCTGATCCATTTGTGACACTTGTGTTTGATGCGTTTAAACAGAACTGTAAAATTGCTTTGTATCATGAGAGGAAGTGAGTCATAGCCCAATTTTGACAGCTGACCAAAAATAAATAATAATTTCTTAATCTTCAGGGAATTAAATGTATACAGAGCAAAATCCAATAGAAAAAATTTGTAGGAAGAGACATTGTGAGACACAAATTGTGATACATGCATACTTTAGGTTTATGATAAACTGTGTACAGGATAGGAATGAGGACCACATAAGAAAGAAAAAGGACAGTATACACAAGTTGGTGTCCCAAAAAGCCCAGCAGCAGCCAGAAAGAACAGTTGCAGAGAGCCTTGCTTTCAGCTCCAGCTACAAAATCTTGGCCTAATGTCTGCACTATGGCCACGACCTGTTTAAGATGCTGTCAGCTTACCACAACAAACAGCAATTTAGGTAATCCAACTATCCATGCACAAAACAGGCCAGTTCATTGACAATCTTTAGTGACGTTGTTATTTGACATGCAGCACTTGTGACTACACAATGCACAAATGCTCCATTCTAAGAGCTAATCAGATAACGCATCAAACCTTGATGAGGAGGATGGCATGGCTGCGACTGGAGCGATGGTTTAACTTGGTGGAAGCAGTGGTGCGCTTGAAGCTAGCAGGGACAAAGTGTCTGTCGAAATCGGAGAAGGAGGAGAGCGATGTGAGAGTGAGGCCTGGGATAAGAATGTTCTTGTCCTTGTCCTCTCGGATGGGCAGGTCCTGGGAGCTGGTCGATAGGAGATCTAGCACCTGAAAGCGAGAAAGAGGGAGGGAGTGAATGAAGGATGGCGCAACATCCGTCAAGGACGCAGACATCTGAAGCCTATGCGATTGTGTTTTATATGTGGCCGATTCCACACTGCGTAATGCAGTGAAATGGAAGTTGGTTGCAGACACTAGCAAAAATGTGCTCAATTTTGTCTAGGTGTCGTTACTGAGTTTTGCAGTGATAAACAGTGCGATTTTGATTTCCCCCTCAATTAACTGTGTGGCCTTAATGGTTTAGATTAAACTGTTAAATTGTTTAGCACTTTATTGATTCCCCTAGGGGAAATGCAGGTGTTACAGCAGCAATTGGCAGAACAATGCCAGAAATGGGGATGGTAGTAGGGAAAATAAAAACACAGATAATAACAGGTAATAATAACAACAATAACAGGCACTTGTAAATAATGCATTATACAAATGTACAACTGTATCACTAAATTGAGGGTCCAGTTATTGTGCAGTTGGGGTGTGAGTGGCTGGGGTGGGAGAGTCGCTGGTCACTTGTTGACCGTGTTGAACAGTCCAATGGCTGCAGGCACAAAGGAACGCCTAAGGTGCTGCGTCCTGCTTCGTGGTAGGATTAGTCTGTGGTTGAAGGTGCTCATCAGCCTCAGCTCATCATGGAGAGGATGAGAGGGGTTCTCCAGGATGGTATTGATCTTCACCCTCATCCTCCTTGTTTGGTTAACAAGTCATATGGGTACCCAACGAAAAGGTGAAAATGCTCAACTAAAGTGAGACATTGTTTTAAGCAGGTGAATAACCATGGATAGAAGGCATGAAAGTACAAAGCCAAACGTGAATAACAGGTTCACTAGACTGGCCAAGATCATATATTGGGTCATACTATGGCTACAGCCATCCAATCTTACCTTCTCATTGTAGATCTCCAGATAGGACATGCCAATGCTGTAGTCCCATCCATCATCCACCTTCTCCTTATTCTTGACCAGGTTAAAGACCCCACGAACGGCCCGGGGAATCACGCCTGGCTGCTCTGGACTGCCCAACATGGTGTGGGTCTTACCTATGGAGAACAGGGTTAGTCGGCAAAAATAATTGAACTTAAGAAATGGGGCCATTTGTGTAGAAAGGACCAAACATTAAAAGCAATAGAATATAATATGAGGCCACAGGACAAAAAAAACACATCTTAAGTGTTTTAAATGCAAAATGGTAGTACTTTGTTGCACATATCCACATCTATATGCACTTTGTTAAGCACAGGGATTAAAGTGGGAAAATTCTCAAGATTGAAACTCATGTCAAATTGACTTTTTACTAAATAGTCAAGCGTATTCGAATTTCAAGCAATGACACAAATATTTTCAATTTAACATCCTGTTAATCTAACTAACAAAAAACCTACTCAATACATTGTTTCTTTTTCAGCTAGATTTGGACAATGGCAGAATATATTAAGAGTTACAGATCATAGTTGTTCGCCAATATGACCAATATATTAGAGGAGATAATCTACTTCACCCAGGATTAGATTTACTGGTGGATCTTTTATGTTAGATGGCAACCGTTGTATTTAAAAGCGCCCTTCCCCCAACACGAGAGAACCCAACTCTGAAATCTGTGGTGACGGAGAACTTTAAATCCCTGTAGGCAAAATTATTGGCACATAGTAGTTAATATGTATTTTTACTGAAAATTAAAAGTGAAATTTGGAAAACAAGTTCTTCTGTGTTTGCCTTCACGTGGAAAATGGTTAATAACTGAGTACAGTAAACACAATATGACAGGTATGCAAAATAAGTATTGCTTCATACCAGCTCCTGTGGGCCCATAGGCAAAGACACTGGCATTCTGTCCATTCAGTATGTGGGGTAGAATGGGCTTCACTGAAGAGAGGAAAACCTCTTGCTGCGTTGTCTGCTCACCGTGGAAAACATCAAAACTGAAACAAATCCATAGCATTCTAGGATTAACTGCATGGACAATAAAGAACGTATGAAAACAAATGTCAATTCCAGTTCACCTAATGGCTCAGCACCTAATTTTAAAATAAATAAGATGCAGTTAAGCTGAAGACACTGACTGGTATTTGACCGTTTCTGTGGCATTCCTCCAGTTGATTATCTCCAGGTTCTGAGAGTCCAGACCTCTGACACAGGGTCCCTCGCCCTTCTCGTCTTGCTTGTCCATGTAAGGTCGTAGACGAACTGCTACCCGAACCCTGGATGTCTTCTTGCTTCCTCCATCTTGTATCGCCACACGGTGAGCCATGTCTGTGAATTCAAAAGCAAAGGGGTGCATCAAGTAGGTCTGGATAATAATAATTGAGAAGCTACCTTACTTAGCCAAACAAAGCCTACACTGGTGGTCATCCAATTTAAAAGTGTGTTTTACAGTGTACAACACACCGATTTAAATATGCAATAACCGCCGTGCAGGCCGTCCCAAACAACCATTGCCAAGTTAGTCAACTACCCTGGCTATTATTAGTGAGATATCACTATATTAGCTCATAGCAAGCTAGCTATGCTAACGTTACCTCTCGCTTCCCAAGCTAACGTTACTAATTACTATGCTAGCTCATCCGTTATCGACAGAAATGTGTTTCTATTTAACTTACCGGTGCTATACGCGGATTCTTAATACAAACACTTTGTTCCGCAGCCGTCTGTGGATTATTCTTCAACTTTTATTGTTAAAAACATCGTGAATGTTGGCTTTTAACAACGGCTGTAGGGCCTTCCGCCGAACACTTTTCAAACGAGGAGCGCTGGAGCCGGAAACAACAATTATCCAATCAGGACTCTGGCGCCTATTTGACGGGATGACGTCCAAAGTTAATTCTTCCTCCTTTAGAAAAAAAAGAAAACTGTAATCGTACACTAAAAACCACTTGAATGTTATATAAAGACATGTTATATAGTTTAATAAATCTAAAATCGTTAATTAATCAGAATAGTAAAGCAAATACTGTTTTATCCCCACCCAACATCCGTTTTATATTGTCCTGCGTCCGAGTGCGCGCTGCACCGGAAGTCATGCCAAACACAGACATCTAGTCCAAGTAAATTGACAACAGCTTGTCTTTTGTGCCGTCGTTTGACTATCCATATTATGTTTAATCGGTGGTAATACACACTCCAGCAATCCAGGCAGATCGCCACACGGTTCTTTAGACCAAAATGGCGCTATGTTTACGTCTCATGGAGAGCTTTGGTGATTTTATTCAGCGGGCAATATAATTTGACGTTACATTAACAACACTGATCTACGATAAACTGGACACTCGGTAAAGATAACTTTAGACGCTAATGTTTATTGAAATGTGCTGTTTACAGAAATAGCTAACGGTTAGGCCTGACGTGAGCTATTTCAATTAACGTTAAATAACGTTAACATTACAATTTCACTACGTGGCTTTGCTCAACTAACAGCTACGCTTTTCTTTAACACTGAGATAAAGGTAGTAACGTTAGCTCACGAATTGCAGCATTCACAAAACGACTCATGGCTAGCTCTACGATAGAGTATTATCTTATGTATCTTTCAGTGTTCTACTAACATGTAACTTATATCACCAAAACATTCTTCTATTCAGCAGACCTGTGGCTGTGCACTTAGCCAACAGCAATAGGAAGGATGCAGGCTGAGGCCGCAGATTCTGCACTAAGGGAGGGGATAGAGGCGCTGGGTGTGAGGGACACAGGGACAACTGTTACAGGGAAAGAGGAGGGCAACACACAGCAACAGGACACTGAAATGGCAGCTGCAACAGAAGAGGACACACCATCCAAGGACGCGAAAGGTGACGACAACAGAATCTGACTGCACTAATCCTTTCATATTCATCACATTACAGCATTTAGCAGACGCTTTTATCCAAAGCGACTTGCATATCATCACACCGTTGGCGGAGGCAGCCATGCAAGGCGCCAACCTGCTCAACGGGAGCAATTTGGGGTTAGGTGTCTTGCTCAAGGACACTACGACAGTTTCCCTCCCCCCGGGAGGAGCTGGACTCCAACCTTCAACCTTGTGGTTGCTGGGCGGGAACTGTATCTCCTGAGCTACTGCCACCCCATATTCCCGTCATTCTTATTCCTGTCAGTCAAAAGCGTTAGTTAAACTGACCGGCTGTACTTTTTGCTTCTTTCTCAGATGGGGACAGAGATGCAACGGAAGGAGAGGAGCATAAGGAGGAAGTTCAAGCGGACACAGTGATGGATGGTGGCGAAGGGAAGCAGGCTGTGGAAGAGGACAGTGAATGGGAGCTTGCGTACAGCGATGAGGAAATGGAAGACGCCAAAAACTGGATGCCGCCGCCTGCTGAGATCAAAAGACTCTATGAGCTCCTTGCTAAAGGGGAGATGCTGGAATTGAACTTTGTGGCCCTTCCTAGGAGGCCCCCAACACCCGAGCGTACCCCCTCACCTGAAAGAGATGAGGAAGATGCAGTGAAAGAGAGGGAGAGGGAGGAGAGAGAGCGCAAGTGAGTATAATTGACACTTTATTGCTGAAGGCTTTTCCTTAATCATTTCACTTCAAAAGGAAACATTTAGAATGTGTGTACTGGTAGTGGATATAACAAGGTTCTTGAACACAATTTTCAGGCCTCTGACTCCAACAGAGTTTGACTTTGATGAGGAGCAAATGCAAGCCACTCCAAAAAATGCCTTCATCAACAGACGCAGAACACCAGGTATGACAGGCAGCAGCCCCTGGGATGTGACCGTTTTCAAATTTGCTGACAATTATTCTTGCAACCCACCATCAGATAAACAACCTCAGGGCATTGTGTTTACACTATAAATTAAATACATTTAAAATATACCATATTATGCATCATCTCCGTATTTGATTACAAATGTTACGTTTGCTGAAAAATCTAAAATATTGTCTGTACTGTATTGCTATTTATATTACAAATAATCGCAATATGATTGTCAATACAGTGCAACCTTTGTTGTTGGTTATTGTGAAATCAGGTTAATGTATTTCCTTCTATTGAAGGATCCTCAGCCCGGTCCTCAGTGAAAAGGGAAGCCCGGCTGGACAAGGTACTGTCAGACATGAAGCGCCACCGGAAGATCGAGGAGCACATCATGCGTACAGGGCGCGATCTCTTCAAGAGCGAGAAGAAGCTGGAAGAGGCCCTGTCTCCCAACAGCCAGAAGGAGCGAGAGAAGGAGAGGGAGCGAGACAGCAACCCCAATACCATCTTCTCCCCAAGACAGAGGAGATACTGAAGTACAAAGAAAAATTAGGACTTTGCCCAGAGGGAATTAAGATCAAGTGTGTACTAAGGCTCTTTCTCAAAACTTGAATTTTATATGTAAATTGACTTTTGTATGTTTTGTATTATGGTAATAAACATCTTAACCCTGCTGAATGTGATTAACTGATTGTATTAGTCCCTAAGGATGAAAATTGCACACACCCCTGCTGGTCCTTTCATATTTCCAGAATGAAGAGTGGAATTCCCTTTCTGAATCTGCTCATTAAAACCTCTCAGCTGAAAGCCACTTCATATATGCAATAACCAGAGTATCACTTGGTGTTGAGATCAGTGCATTCAGGAAGCTGATTTTCTTCAAAATGATGTGTTGAATATTTAAAATTATTGCGTAGTAGTCATGGATTCTTGCTCCCTCTAGTGGTTCAGTTCTCCCTTTGGAATGCTGCTGTTGTAAACAGGAGATTATTAACACATTAAATAAAATGTCATTTGACAAACTATCATGGCCACCATTACTAAAAACCGAAAAACAAGACTCCAGGCAGATTCAGGACAGGAATATATTTCAGCTAAGCATTTGAGTAACAATACAGCCTTCACATAAGGCTCAGAAGCATAGAGTATATGTATGCATAAATATGCATTCAAAACCACCAATAAATAAATAAATACGTACAAATAAATAACGAGCATTTTGTGGAATATACAGTACATCAGTTGAAATGCTTTAGTATTGGCAAGAAGCAGTACCGTATGAATTCATGAATTCAACAGAGGGGAATGGATGTGTTCACCAACATGCCCACAATTGTCCAGTCTTTTTGGCACACTGCCCTGTCCCGATGGTTTCTGAGCCTTGTTCTGAGTTTTTTGTTTGCCCAGGAAAGTGTACTTGCTTAAAAAATAAAATAAAGCAATAAATCATAGGCCAGTTTGTAACTACATTAGGGTTCAAAGAAACAGTGGCTCAAATAAATGGCTCAATCATTGGAACAATTCATAGACTCGAACAATATAAAAGAAACGTTAAAATGACATGACAACTAATCATGGACAAATACGCTGCAAGTCAACCTCAATTGAATGCTTCCCTACAACCATTTGTTTCCCTTCAAATAGCAACAATGCAAGTCCCATAGTGTTGCTTAAAATACTAATATCTCATGGACCCCTAACTTAACCCAAACTTACAATACATGGAAATTCATTTTACAGCAACTGCGATTCTGCATCACTGATTTTTAAAATGCTAAAACGCTTTTCTTTGCAAGTCAACTTTGCGACATGTAAATGGAATAGTCATATCTACACTGAATCCATAAACACTGCCATAAAGGTTGGGGGTACTGTGTGTACACCAAGCAGGCTTGTTTGTAAAACAGTGCAATGTTTGACATTAACTGTTATATTTCTTGTACTACTGTTGAGACATAACTTAAAAACCAACACTAACCTAATACTGTCATGGAGATTAGGACAATTTTACATCAGCTATGTACACCAGTCACATTTTCTGTTCAAGTAAAGCCCCTCCCTTCTCCTCTGGGAATAAAAACAAATAAAAATTAAATAATTTGCAAAGAATCAGGAAAAGGGATAAGACAGCGGAATATAGTCTTGTGAGATTATCTCCCTTCTAAAGATCAGTCAGTGTGGGTTGGTTACATTTTGTTAGAGTGACAGTGACTACATAGAGGATACAGATAATACACACTAACAAGTCAAAATACTGCTTAGCCGGGATGTTTTTTTTTTTTTTTTTTGGTGTAAAGTCTTCTTTCTTTCTTCCTACGCTGAATTAGGCCTTCTATCTACAGCAAATGTACCAACACACAATATAATACATAACTAGTTCCTGTGCTGCCCTACCCTTGAGGCGGATAGGGTTGAATTTGATCAACATGAGTGAAATTGCCGCCTTTGCTTGCTATAACTTCCAGGCAAATTGCTCTCTCAATTCAGTGCATGTTTCTATCCGTCACAGTGCCTAATGACATCTTTAGGTATTAAGCATACTAACACTCTGTTTGTTTCCAAGACACTGCGAAGCTGAAGTAGTTTGTGGCCAGAATATGCAATTCCTCAAATATAAAAACTCAATACCTAAAAACGAAAGCATTTTTAGGGTTGGACTTCTGGCCACAAAGACTTCAGACATCATTTGTGGCTGTCCTCTGTCCGCTACTTGTTTCAAGTCTCACCATTCTCTC
>OMOT01038890.1:0-20236 GCA_900312575.1 Acanthochaenus luetkenii
GTTTGTTTCTGATTAGTAGTTGGGTTTATGGTTACGCTTATAATTAAGGTTAGGCACGTAGTTGTGAAGGTTAAGGTTAGGGCTAGGTGTTGGGGAAATAATGTTGCTAATGGAGGTTCCTCACAAGTATAGTAAGCGGTGTGTGTGTGCGGGCACGGGCGTGTAATCAGACAACATGCACTTATGTCTGTATGTGTGGTTGTATTTCCTTCTGCCTACGTGTGCCATTGTATGAGTGTGTTTATGAGTGTTTATCCACGTGTGTGTGACCATGTATAAGTGTATATCAGGGCAAGTGTGTGTTTGTGTGTTAGATTGTGTGCCTTGCAGTCATTTTTACTTCTTATCATTGTGACTATGTTTTAATGTACAGCAATCAACTCTGTAAATGTGTGAGAGCATGCATGTTGCATGTTGTGTAATCATATAATTTGTGTCATCATACTGTTTACCCCCCAGCTTCCTGTGGAGGGGAAGTACAGGATATTGGATTTCCCGGAGGTTTAGATACGATATTTAAGTGCTATAGAGGAGAACACGAGTGACAAGACGCAACGGAAACGAGCTAAAGATAGTAACGGCTCCGAGGGGGAAGGTTCACTTTCAACTGGGATGAGGGCACTCAGAGGCTGCCTAACAGCCTCACACTCACTCACACACGCACACACACAAACACACACAAATACACGTTCATACACTCATAGACTCTTTCACACACGCTCACTCAGAGGCTCATACACACTCATGGCACGCACTCAAACACACATTCATACATACTCATGCATTCTCACATACACTGTCAGACTTGACACATGCATGCACACAACGCACGCATGCGCTTCATATAAGCTTAGTTGGAACACTTCTATTGACTGAATTGGATAGTCGTAGACAGGGTTGCTCTTGCTGCCTGAGTTCTCATAATCGTTACGTGAGCATTTGACGGGACATTGGGTAACTGGAATATTGCCATGACGCCTCCTGACCACCCAGTCACTGCAACGATAGCAGAGTCAAAATGGAAACGTGTCTCGGGACACCGTACATGTCCCATAATGACTTGTTTTGCTGCTGCCTGTTGGCTCCAGTCTCCTTGACGCTGGCATGCAAGTGGCCAAAAACGTGATATCCCTCATCAAAGATTCAAGAGGAGGGCAAGCCTTATCACTAATTCAGGAGGATTCTCTCTTTGGATTCCCTTCCGTCCCTTCCGTCCCTTTTTCTACTCCCTCCCCACCCCAGCCGCCCTTCCTGTCTCTGCCCTTTCTCTCGTCCCCTGTCAACTCTTGTCTCTTTATCACTTATGGCGGGCTGTTGCTTGAGGGCTATGCCGTTGCAGTATACGTATCTCATCAAGAGAATCGCTTTTTTTCTTCCTTGGACTGTTGGATCTTTCTTCTCCGTTTTGTTTTGTAGTTTCAACATGGTTGTACTGTATGGTGGACCATGGTGGGAAACTACATTTTTCATCCACCGCTCACAACATGCTAAATTAGGGACTTAAAATTAGCCTCTGAACAAGAGTTTTTAACAGGATAGAGGGTTGGTTCGTATGATTTTAACATTCCTGGATGGTCGAAGCGACAGCGACATTTGTATAATATACCATTGGGCTAGCTTCCATATGAGGCGAGAAGGTTTGCAGCAAGGACCAAAGGACCTTCTCCATCACCTTGCTGCCAGGGATTGCTAATGTTGGCTAGAAGAGCTAGTACAATCTTTGATAATGCTACGTTAACCTTGTTGCTATCGTCAGCTTTCATTTGAGTTTTGACAGTCTGCTAAGCACTCGTGCAACAGACACATTCTGCACAGTTCTCAAGAAAGTGTAACAGACTTTATGGCCTTAATGCCCAGACTGGTGTTTTCACCATAGCAATTAACACGTAAAAGAATAATCCATAATCATCATTTTATGCTTTACAAGCCACATTACTATGGCAAACAATGGAAGGACGGTTCTATCCATTACATTGTTACATTACATTACGGCATTTAGCAGATGCTTTTATCCATAACATGCAAGTTCTGTAATTTAACAGTGTTCAAGGACTTGAATCCTTGAATATAGTAAATCGGTTTCAAGACCTTTTAAGACCTGCAGACACCCTGAATTTGTTGCCAAATCTTAAGGAATCAACACGTTTTTCTCCATTGTTTGAGAAAGGGCTAGCTGTTGGTAGTTGCTTCTGAGATAGTCAAGTCGCTATATCTAGCAGTCAAGTTGCTGTTTTAAGACAAGCAAATAGCACAGTGAGACATCTGCTGCTGTTTCTTCGGCTTAGTGATATATAGAGTTGTGGAATTAACATCCTCTGCTGGTTGGATGGCTTTATAGCTCCAAAGGTCAACTCATGTTGATGTTTTTTCCATTTTATTTTTCAATTACTCCTTGTTTCACATTGCCGCTAAAGGAAAAGCCAATGTTCCTATGTCGGAAGAGCCCTGTCGTTGAATACATAAACTAAAAAATTGTTTGTCCTTGTAGAATACAGCTATAGAAAGCATTGCATGATCTTTCCCCAGTCTTCAGCCTCTGTCCACTTTTTGGGTTTGGCTCCTAGTGTCGTCACTAGTTAATTTCACATAACGTCTAAAGGCTTTATCCCTTAAATTGTAACAATATTTCAGCTTGCAGGAAAGACTGTATTTGGATAGTGGTGAATATATTTATTTATTTAGTGCCATTTAGGTACGTGTATGATATGTGAACAGCTACCACTCACCTCAGTTCCCACTTCCTCGAAGATGGGGTCATCCCAGTAAGTCATCCCTATTTGAAATAAGCCTTATAGTCACAAATTGGTTTGCCATCATATTATTTAATGTTCACCTCAGTTCATGTGACTTCTGGAGTCCATGCCTTTCTCTCAGATGTTTACTGTAGTTCTGTTGACTGTAAGGGCTTCCCTCTCTGCTTATCTCCTCCACAATATCCACCCCTCATCTCTCAACATCCAACCAACCCCCAACCCTTTGAATGCGCTCTCTCAAGGGTACAGCTTGTATCCTGTGGGGCCTCCACTGGGAACGTGCTGACAGTCAGTCCATGCAGGAGGCTAAAAATAGCCAGGCAGGTCTATTACAGGTACAGGGGACACCTGAAAGGCAAATGATACACTGTTGTCTTTCCTGCTCGCTGTCTCTCCTTCACTGCTGTTTTGATTCCTGCCCGGGGTGTTGGGGGGGTCTGGGACAAGGGATGAAAATAGAACTTGGATGAGATAAAGAGGACCATACACAAGATTTGTATATTGGTGCATGCACCAGGAAAACTACAGTATATCCTGTGGCTAGAATTCTGCATAGATACAGTATGTAAAAAAATATTAAGTAAACATTTCAACTTTTAAAATCGATTCACTACCACCCCTTCATGGTGTATTTTGTTTGATAGAGACAAAGGAACAGTTATAACAGTTGAAATATTGAATAAGTATTCGCTGAGTGATGGTATGTATGCCAGATATCCCAGTAAACCCTGACCATTCAGGAAATATGTCCTATGAGGTTTATATATTGTCGATAAGCAAGGCAACATTAAATTGCCAGATTTTTGGCAAGGAGTTTGACTTTCTAGTTCTCTCCCATATAAGGCAGTAGCTCAGGTAGGTAGAGTTCCTGCCCGGCAACCGCAAGATTGAAGGTCCGAGTCCATTCTGTCATAGTGTCCTTGAGCAAGATACCTAACACCCAAATTGCTCCCATTGAGCAGGTTGGTGCCTTGCATGGCTGCCTCCACCAACGGTATGATATGTACTGTAAGTCGCTTTGGATAAAAGCGTTTGCTAAATGCCGTAATGTAATGTAATAAGAAAAACGGAGCGCCACATATTGGGCCACATATACTCCATGCCACACCTGCCCTGAAGTCCTGGTTAAGAGCTTTCCTCTCTTCCTGCTTGCGCCAACTCAAGATCTCCAAAATCTGGAGAAGGGGATCCTAAGAGCTATCGTCCCATCTCTTTGCTCTGCAAATATCCTAGAGCGTCTCATCTACGCCCGCGTCGAACCGCTCGTTGACCCGATCGTTGACCCGCTGCTCCCTCTATCTCATAATAACAAATGCCGGTATAGTCTGAGTGTATAAATTGAAACCGGTGTCTGATTGCAGACCGGATGACACCGGTAAAACCATAAACCGGCCCAATCCTACTGGATAACGACATGGTGACGTGGCTACTGGAGGTGTGCCCCGAAATATAGTCAGAGTGAACGCCCCCTAGGCCCGGGGTGCTAATAGGATAGCCCCTCGGCACCGAGCCTGGGGGAGTGGGATGAAGATCTTACCCAAACGCAGAAGAAGAAGACTGGTGTGTGTTTGGGAAACGCACATTATCTGTCAGTGTTGCTCGCTGATGCTATTTTCTCCCTGAGTGGAGGCAGAGAGGACGTGGCCTGTTGAACCGCGTGGGCAGATCAGACACCTCTTGGCTCTGCCGCTGGGTGGGTTTATTTCTGTAGCGCTCATCTAGGCTCGTGGAAAAACAACACAACACATTTCTCAGAATTTGTTTTGTGTTTGTTTTATTTTCATGCCATTACATGGCATCTACCTGCAAACCTTGGGTGATGGTAGGCGTTAGCTGAGACAGGGTCACACTTTCATTGCATTTCAGAGTGGATATATTTTTGATGTCATTTATAGCGGCGTTGGTGGGTTGAGAATAGTCGTGTCTTTCTCATTTTGTGTGTGTGTGTGCTGTAGGTCCTAGCTCTGGCTCTTTTTCCTCTTCTCTTGTTCTGTGTTGAGTGTTTGAGCTGGTCTTGGAACAGTTCAATATCTTAGCTGATATTGGGGGATTATATGAATCCTGAAATCCATATTTTATGCTCAACAAGAAGATGAAGGACAGTGAAAACCACATCCAAATCTAATGTGTGCTCCCCCTACATTGTGCTGTTTGTTTCTTTGTTTGCATTTGAGAGTGCTTGTATGTGTTGTTGCACATATGTACAGTATGTACATCAGTGTGTTTGTCTTTGTGTGTGTGTGTACATGTGCATGTTTGAATCTTTGTGTGCATTTGTGAGTGCTTGTATATGTGTCTAGATAGCTGTGTGTGTGTGTGGGGGGGGAGATTACTGGGAAAGGGACAGGAAAACAAATCAATTTCCTGTGAGTTGAGAAAGCCACGGGGTCACGTCTCTCTCCGGAGGTACAGCTGTAACCCAACACCACCTCGGACCCAGGTTAAACCCCCACTTCCCCTCCCCTCCCCTCTCCTCTCCCTCCATCAGACCCACAGTCCACCTGTTAGGAAGTCATTCATCTCCCTGTTCTCTAGAGAGAGATGACCATTTCTCCCACCTCTGGCTGCAGTCCCACTGATGGATGAGTTTAATGGGTCTTTATTGTTGTCCTCCTCCTGCCTCTTCTCTAAATCTATCCTGCTCTCTTTATATTTCTTGTTGGCTCAAGTCTCCATTAAATTACGTAGTTAAAGATGTGTTTTGTGGTGGTGAGTTCGGTATGTGTGGGAACATGGGAAAGGTTATGTAGCCAGCATAGTCTGAGAGGGGGATCAGGGCTAGCCTAGAGCTCACATTGTCTTACATTGGGGCAATTAGCAGTGGGCTTATTCTGAATGGAAAATGAGTTTCCCACAGGTGCTTTGCAGTCCTTTTAGTATTAGCTCAAGTGCTGAAGCTGATTAACATGCATTTGTGTGGCAACACAGCTTGGCCCAATCCAATCCCCCTCATGGACACCCTCCTGTTCCAGCAATTTCCTGTGTGCACCAATGCCTTTCAGCGGGTGATATTTGTGTGAAAACGTTGCTGGCTTTACTGCATTAAGTCCTTGATAACTTCCTCTGTGAGAATACAAATTCAGAGCCATTCAGTCATTTTGTGTTCTTTGCCTTTCATCTGATTGTTAGAATTGCTGGCAGGAAATACAGATGAACTCCAAAGTACTAGGTTTTCTTTGACAGTTTCAGTCAGTACGTTTTTTGTTCTCTTCTCTTCTCTTCTCTTCTCTTCTCTTCTCTTCTCTTCTCTTCTCTTCTCTTCTCTTCTCTTCTCTTCTCTTTCTCTTTCTCTTTCTCGCTCTCTGTGTGTGTGTGTGTTTGCGTCTCTGCCTCTGTCTGTGGCGTTAACTTACGTAAGTCCAGTCAGCTCCAGGTTGGCTTTCTCAGTGAGGTAAAAGGATGTGAGTCACACTTATCCCTGGATCTGGGTCGAGATTACTTGAAAAGATTAACCTTCTACTGTCCTACACACACCTAAGCCCTCCGTATGGCAATGCATTTCTTCCTTGAGTACAAATCCTCCCCATCTTTTAGTTATTTTTAGGTCTTTCTCAGCCTCTGGCACCATTATGCATTGTCTTTGGCCACAACACGGTTGCAAATGTATTAATTATCCAGCATTATATACTGTAACTCTGACATTCAGAAGTACCTGACAACTTGTCACAGGTCAGTGTTACAGTGGGTTGCCTCTTACAACAGTATTACTTGACTGTTGTCTGTGGTTTTTTAAATATTGTGATTGCACCTTTGTTCCAGTCGAGTGAAATGTAGTGAGATATCCACCATTTGAAACCGCTACAGATTGTTTCCTGGCATAAAAGCCTGTCCTCACTCTGACCCAACACAATTCTCTCTCCTTGAATATGGTCCGCATGCCACCTTTGTGTCGCAAGGCCCCTTGTGACCAGCTATATTTGAACGCTTAAGTGAGCCTAATGAAAGGAAGTCACCCATTTATTTCTCTCTACAGTTATGTTATTTTTAGAAAGTCCCTTTGACCCTGGAGAATTGGTTGCACCACTTCAAAGGCCCAGGTCTGAACTGACAGCCATACCCCTTGTCAAGAGGTCCTAACATCCAATAATCTTGTGACACTATTTCAGGAATTATGTATGGAATGGCTCATGTGAGGGCAATTGCAGAGGAAGTCTGGAGAACAAGTGACACAGTGATGTCCCTGATTTTCGCATGGATCAATCTGATTAGGCCTTAGGAATCAAATTACCCCCAATTCCCTTGAATTAATATGGTGTCATATGCCACTACAGCAGATGGACTGTGTGAAGAACAATATCTGTTAGAAGTTGTATTTCTATTTATCCAGGGAAGGGTTTTGCTGACCATGAAAGCAGCATTCTGCTTCACATTCTTATAGTTGCACGCATTCAGACCTCATCATGTTTTCAGGATGAAATGCCTTGCTTAAAGGCACCTCGACTTTAGTCATTGTGGGTGGGGAGAGCATTTCGTTCCCCAGATTTTCACAGCCAAGTTCATGTGCTCCTCTCAATTTCGGGGTGACTGAATGTATTAGTATTAGTGCTTCTGGAGCCAGCTGTAGAATGTCCTACGGCAATAAAAGTAAAAGATCTTTACCACGTTTTTCGTAAGAGTGTACAAGATATCCACACATTTTCCACAAATCTACACCATATCCTTATTCCCTTGACCCGGCTCAAGACATCTTTGACATTTAGCTTTTAGGCATTTAGCTGATACTCTTTTCCAGCCACTTCAAATGAATGAGCAGGTAAGGAGTTCAATGTCTTACTCAAGGACACTTCAACAGAACACCTTGCTTTTCAAACCAGTGACTGTTAAAGAGCAGTCTCCCTGACCAGTAAGACTTGCTGCTGCATCTCCTACAGTTTCCATTCATTATTTGTTCCCTCTCTTCATCTTTGTTCTTTACTTCCCACCTCTTTCCCACCAAAGCCTCTCCACTATTATATGTGGTCCCAACCAGTAGGCCACTCTGCCAACTGCTTTTCAACCAATGTGAGGCTCTGATGATAGACCACATTTCCTCTGTTCCTACCACTCACTCTAGAGCACAATAGCCACGGTCTGTGTAAGGGCCCAGGAGGAAACACTTGTGAGTCTGTTGATCCACCTGCTACAGGTCAGAGTGGGCCTGAAGGTTGGGGCTGTTTCAAGTTAACCCTTGACCCTTGTGGAGGTGGTGCACTGAACAATACAAGAAGGACTCCACTGTTAGTTGTGTTTTTCCGGTCTCTCAAATGTTTGCCCAGAAGGACCTTTTCTAACTTTGGAGTCTTCTCTCTCCTCCACAAAGTCCTATTTAAAGCTGATATATGCTACTTCATTCCACATTAAAATGATACATGAATAGGATATATTATTCATTGTGTGTGTGTGCGTGCGAGTGCACGTGCGGGAGGTTGACGCTGCGCAAATCTCCAGCACTCTGAGTGACTGAGCAGCCCTATTCAGGATCACACTGCTCACCTCAATAACAAGAAGAGGGTTAGAAAAGGTACCCTCAACATTGTCTGCTTAAAAACATCTTGGCCCGCCTACCGCAGCTGGCGGGATCCCATACCTGTGGTCAAAAAACTAAAATAATGAAAAAGACCAAAGTAATACCACTCACTGCTGATGCCTGGAATGTGCGCACTTTGATGGACACATCTGGATCAAAAAGACCTGAGAGACGCACTGCCCACGTGGGCAGAGAGCTAGTCAGATACAACGTGGATATTGCTACCCTTAGTGAGACCCGGCTGGCAAATACAGGACAGGTCACTGAAGTGGGTGCAGGTTACACGTTCTTCTGCAGAAGACAAGGGCAGAAGGAGACATGTGATGCGGGTGTTGGTTTTGCAGTAAAAAAAAAACACCTGGTCAACCAACTAGCAAGCCTACCCAGGGGTATAAACGACAGTTTAATTACCCTAAAGCTCCATCTATTGGGAGAAAAGGGGGTAACCACCATGCCCCTGCCATGACCAACTCAGACTAGATCAAAACCAAGTTTTAAGCTCAAGCTTAAAGAAAACTACCTTCCTCAACATTCACAAGGTTGTCCAGCAGAGACTCAGAGTCATGCAAGACACCTGGCTGTGCGCAAAAGCTGAGGAGATTCTACGATGAAGCGCTTCTATGATGTACTCAAGCAGGTCCATGGCCCACAACACTCAGGGACTTCACCTCTCCTGAATGCAGGTGGAACAACATTCCTCACAGATAAGGACAATATACTTGTGAGGTTGGCTGAGCACATCAGTACAGTCCTCAACCAGCTGTCATGTATAAATGTGGAGACTGCCTCAAGTTGAAATAAACCAGTCCCTTGCTGTTCCACCTTCCATTGAGGAAACCAGGAACGCAATAAGCCACCTCTCATCAGGCAAAGCTCCAGGGTCCGATGCCATCCCAGCGGAAATCTACAAGTCTGGAGAACTTCAGGCCAGTATGGACCTCTTCTCCTTAGCTTGCAACAACTTTGGCCTAACAATCGGCACAAAGAAGACTGAAGTCCTGTACCAACCTGCTCCTGTAAAACCCTACACTAAGCCCACCATCTTTGTGAACGACCAAAAGCTTTCAGCCGTTGACCAGTTTACTTACCTTGGAAGTACTCTGTTAACATCAGGATTGCCAAGGCCAGTGCAGCCTTTGTACATCTACGTGGCTCTGTGTGGGAAAGGACTGGTATCAAGCAGGAGACAAAACTTAGTCATAAACTTAATTTCAGTTTATGACAATGTGGTGTTGTAGAAATAATCCCACTTGCATTACTCCTTCCCTGCATTTATTGTTGGACTGGCTTGGTAGATTAGCCTAGTTTAGATACTAGAAAGGAGCAATGTAGCCTATAGAATAGTTTTTCTTGAATGTGACTTGATAAAATAAAAGAATATGCCAATGAGCCACAGTTTGTTCAGTGTGAGAAAGATGAGAAGGCCAACGCTGAGATTTGCACAAAAAGAGGTCAACTCTGACAACCTGAACACCCTGTTGCTCCGGTCTTAAAGGCAGCAGTGGATGAGATATTTTAGCATTATACACAGAATCTGGTTTAAACATCCCTTTTGCTATTTAGAGTGAACTTCTACATGGAAACTTGGCTTTGATGTTAGCAAAGGTGGGTGAGAGCAGGAATGTCATTGGGGTTGTTACCAAGTGGACACCTTTCCTGACAGTTTTGTTGAATGTATCCCATGACACCTCCTGAAAATTGTAAAGGTAGATTCTGCTACCTCAGAACCACCCACCTCCACCACCCACTTTCAGCACTGCTCAGCCTTAAACCCATCTATACTACACTCTGCATACACTGGCACTGCATCAACTTTTGATTGATTAATACTTGATTCACGGAGAGCTCTTGGTAATATATTAGCATGTTTTCAAAGCCTGAGTCTGGATGGTGGGAAAGTTCTGCTGAGAGAAATGGGCCGAGCAGGGATTTTGGCATTTGGATTAATCAGCTTTGGAAACAATGGAAAACTCTGTTTCTGGAAACATCTTGTAAAGCACATAGTATGTAAGCTTACCAATTTGCAGACTGGGGATTTGTTTAAAACTACTGAGGAATTAATCAGAGGAATAAAGCCAGTTTGATTAGAATCAAGATGTGAAGCTGTTTGGTTCCAGGAATTGATTTCAGGACACATTTGTCTGTCTTGCAGGGGCCACTAGCCCATTCATTACAGTTGTTATGATCTGTGCATTACACACATGCACCAACTCCTCTACAAGCGCTCTACAGACACTGTCAAAGATGTTCACGTTAGTCCTGCTCTTATATAGATATTATATTGTGTGCTTTGTAGATTACATTTCATGTTAATGCAGATACACAGGCACACACACGCACACACACACACTGCATGGTACCTCCTGCACTCAAGAAATCTTATCATAGTCAGCGTGCATCCCATTGTTTGATGTGTAGGATCTTAGCAGTGGATGTCAGCCCAATTTAGCTCTCTCAGCCAGGGCATAATCTGGCCCCTCAGTGGTAGGATGTTGGAGAGGATGAGGCTTAATGCAAGGAGCAAAAACAAAATAGCAAATGGATAGAAGGCAGCATTGGTGATGAAAGGCAATGAGTAAAGAGAGAAACACTGGAGAGTGAAAGAATGGATGTTTGCCACACTGTGTTGGCACCAGAAGTTCCCAGACCAGTATTCAGCGGAGGTGTTTAATTTCTGTTATGATACACTTCCATTTTTTGTCCTGTGGGAAATTCAGTTTGTTCAGTAAACAGTGCACATCATACACAGCCGTGGACAACATACAACACATTGACTACTTAACATTAACAGATCAAACATGAGGTATTTACCAGCACCAGTAATACCAACACTGATAATGTGGTGTACAATGTACTCGGCAGTAAGGCTGGGAAATAACTAAATACTCTTGTGTGTTTGTTGGACGTTCAGTAGAATCATGTCATGATATGAAGTTATTGTGATGCACAATTCTGTTGTCTAAATTAATGAGAAAAAGCATATACTAATACAAATCGATCACAAAATTAGATCTGAAACAAATTAGGAAATATTATATGACAACTACAGTTTTATACTTTAGACTTTATTGTCCCCAAGGGGAAATTCCTTTCCACAGCACTGTACACATCAGACAGCAACAGTACACAGTAACAGCATACAATAACAAACAACAGTACACACTCAGGCCTGTTCAGTGAGGCTATTATATTAAGGCGGCTATGGCTGCGGGGATCAGGCTTTTCACAAAGCGAGCCTTCTGCACCTCAGTGTTCTGTACCTGCGCCCGGAGGGCAGCAGGGTATGGTGATTATTGAGTGGGTGTGCGATGTTCTATTGAAGTTGCAATGTGTGCAATGGCCTTATTGTTTAGCTCTGCGAGGTTGGGTGTGGGCAGACCAGTTATCCTAACAGCGGTGTTGGTTAATGCGTGTAAGTTTGGCCTGGTTAGAAACGAATAACATGTTAAAGAAGCAGGTGGAACAGTACAGTAGGATGGGCTGAATAATGCTCTTGTACAACAGGGGGAGATGAAGGGCAGGAGCACAGCGTGACCTCTCACCCCCCCCATCGCTCCAGCTGCCAATCAAGCAGCCCAACTTCCCCCTTCCAGTGCTCCCCCTCTGTGATGCTGCTCGCTAGTGGTGGTTCAACACACTGCTAATTACAAGTGGGTTACCTCCTCAACATAGCGTGAAAGCTGCATTTTGTTCTTCTTTTACCTCCTCTTTTGCACCCCTATTTCAGATTTTGTTGATCAGATATGTATGTGATGGGGCTGTCTGATATTGTGGTAGCACCGTGCAGAGCTCTGCTACTACATCCGCCTAGCTCTAGCTGTATCGGTCTGATCATTCCTACTATCTGGCCTCGACTCCTCCCTCCTGGCTCCTCAACAGTGTGGAATGACCTTCCCACTTCAGTTTGTACCTCTCCCACCTGATTTGCACTCCCTTTCCTGTATCTTCCTTCTGCACTTTCCTTAACATGGTCTGAATTTGCAACCAACAAAACCCTCTTCCTAACTCACTCTCTAGCTCTTGTTTCTCTGATTTATTTGCCTACCGGTTCTCTCTTACATAGTCGTTCTAGGATCACATGAATAATTTGGTAAAGCTATTGTCAGGGAACTGACCATTGTACTGGTTACTGTTGGTTACTTGTACACAGGTTAATACACTGGAATAAGGCCATTGTAAAGTAATGTGGTAGCTCCCCCTTTCATATAAACAGCAAAAACTTAAATGTAAGTATTTTTGTTATTGTAAAATGAATGGGTCTGAAGAAACCCTTCCCCTTTTTTGTGACACACACACTGAAGCATCATTTGATGTCATCTCTCTGCAGATATCAGCTTGTTTACAAGGTCTTTAATGGGCCTTTGCTCCACCTCTGCTTTGCACTATATAGCCGTTGCATAACCGGATCTTGAAACTAGCGCAACCTATGGAAGGAGCATTATGACAGATGACCTGCTATGCGCTAAGATTGTGCTTGAGCACATTTATGGCTTATTGGGCTTGTTAACCTTCTACCATTTTATTTTGCGTTGACACAAAAACATTCAAACGTTGTTGGTATGATTGTCCACTGTGAATGATTTCAGTGTGGAAATTTTTTGGAACTGACTGCATAAGGAATGAGACCAAATAAATGAACCTTAAAGGAACTTTGGAACTACTTTCTAACACCCAAATATAATTTGTTTCATAATCTTACAATATTCATGTTCACTCATCCAAAAAGATGCAATTCTTCTACATGTTTTCCCTCTTTAATAAATGAAATACTCGTATTTTATCCACACAATACATGCACTTGAGGGAGGTCAATTAACCCTGCATTTCTTCCCTTGCGTTAAGCCTCCTACCGCCTTATGTGTATGAGTGGGTGGGAATGTCCATTAAAATGTGAATAATGTGGGTAAATCTTACTAAGTGGCTTTAAAACGGGCTAATCTCATGCAAAGCTACAATGACGCTCATTCACCTCCTCACCGTGAGAGGATTCGCCTCCACTTGAGACTTGGATGGGAAAGAGACTGAGGGAAAAACCTCTGGCTAAAGACAGGAGTGACTGAACTTCTCGGTGTACGCCTTATTTCATCTCTAAATACAAGGCGTTGTTCGCACATTTGTCCATTACTTTTAGCTAGTGCCCCATATGGCATTATAATAATCCTGGCTTCCTCTCATGATAAGTGTAATTCCTCAACCTTTCTGTTTTCCTTTTTCATAAGCAGAAATTAGTATGAAAGTTATCAACCTTAGACATGGCAAGAAACTTACCATGAAACTTGGCAAGTTAGCAACACCTTAGATATGGCATGAACCTTACTATAAAGACTAGCACTAACAACAAAAAAGTTGTAAATACAACATAAAAACAATAAACAGCAAACAGAGGGCCAATGTTTATTACTCTTCATTTTTGTTGATTTTATGATTCATGGCACATAGGGAACTTGTAATTTTCCAAATATTTTGCTTCACTTTGTTGGGTTATCTACAACTGAACAACAGAAATTAATCTCGAACATCATCTTCCCGTTTTTGTGTCTGAGCTGTTGAGTCAGAGGCGGCCTACGTTGTTTATTATCAGACGGTTATTATAGGGCACACCCAGAGAGTCGGATAACAAAAAGATCCGCTGCCACTTTGCACGCAACAGCGAGTAAAGCAGAAGTAGAAAGAGGAAGAGGAGTAGAAGAGAGAGGGAGAAAACATGAGGGAGCAGTGAAACAAGTGGAACCGGAACTGCAGACTGACTCATTGTATGTACAAAAGTCAAATAAAGAAAGGAACAGAAAGTTACAGCAAAGTGGAAAAAATATCCTTGTTGTAGAGAGCGTCTGGGTTGAAGGTGTAAATTGTTGTCTTCACTCAATTTTGTGAATGTAAATTCCAGAGGTCATGCCATTGCCTCCCGGTTTGCTGTGTTTAGGGTTGTTAGCCCACCTTTAAGTGGAAAGGGCAGCCTTCAGTTTAGTCTTATCCACATGTGCACCATTGTTTGGACCTATCCACTTGGAATGCCATTTGGAAAGCCAAGGTTCTGGCCATCCTGCCGAAGTGTCTAGAGGCGCTGTTCTGCAGCTGACCCTGACCTCTCTGGGGAGCGGGTCAAGAGAAAAGAGGATTTCCCCTGTCAGGATCAACAGATGGATACAGAATATTGCAAAATAGGATCAAGAAAAATAAGAGCTATGGCGAGAGCTAGAAGTTTGTTTGCACTCCAAACACATAAAATATGACATGTTGAAGGCTGAGGTACCTGCTGTAGAGTAACAGGTGAGGGGAAGTATGCAAAAACCTGGCTACAGTTAAACAGGTGAGCGAATAAACAATGGAAATGTGCCTCACTATGAAATGCAGATCAGGATATGGGCATATTTGCTCTGTGGGTGTTTGTAGACTGAAGTATGACTTTGTCAGGACAACATATTCCGACCACATCAACCATAGCCTCATATAATGGCAGCCTTCTCTCTCTCTCTCTCTCCCTCTCTCTCTCTCTCTTTCACTTTCTCTCTGTCTGTTTTTTTCTTCCCCTCTCTCTCTCTCTCTGATGATGAGGACCCTCAGTGACTCACAGTGAAGGTACAATTATCACCTAAATGTCAGATGAAAGAGGGAGCTGGAGTTTTTTGTTGTTGTTGTTGAACAAACAAAGGCCTAGCTAACAACGTATCTATTTGTATTGTTATGACTTTGACTTGGTACATCCAATCTTTAATAAAATCAATATCTTGTTTGGTTTAGGGCTTTTGGTGCCCTTGTGTTGTTGTCCCGATAATCCAGGTGAGTGGAGGTTACCTTTCTTTACCCTCTGATCTTGGTGGGAAAAGAGAGTCGTGACAGGACCCAAGAGTTGTTTTGGGTTAATGATCAACGAGGTCGGCATCAGGTTAACCATCAGTGAGAGAGAAGTGCATTAGGGCTGCACAGTCGTGGCTAATGATAATTGACAGATACTGTGATCATCATTATTAATTACTGTTATTAGTCCCGATGATTTGAAAAGCAAAATTATCATACTGCTCTCCAGCCATCTTATATCAACAGTTAGATTTTCGGCGAACATGGTACATTAAATGAGAAATATTTATACAATATTGCCGATATGCCAGTATTTTACAGTTATTAATTGTGAAAATTTGAAATACGATACACAGTTATGCATGGTTAATTATGTAGCCCTGACTTCTGCTAATGTCATGTCATTTATAGGACTCATTCATGACAGCCTGACCTCAAATGCAAGCATTAGCAATATCAAGTCACTTGGATATTCCTTGTTGGGTACAATTCATATGAATACATCATTTTTGTGTGTGATGGACTGGGGCCACACGTGCTAAAAAAGTATACACTCATAGCACTATAAGTGGCTTTGGACTAAAGCGCCCACCAAATGTCATATGTTGTGCTATGTTACGAAGCTGATACAACAACAAAATAGGAAATGGGTTGAGTTTGGCTGCTGGTCCTCAGCCTTCATTCATCAAGCTTCTGATTCCACATGATTTTCTCCCCTGTGCCTGGAGTAAAAGCACATTAAGTCCCATGTTTGTCTCACTGTAGTGACCCATATGTGCTGTGCACGCAGCTTTCAGACACTTTTCAGGCTGAGTTCCTGTGCAGGTCAGGAAAATACGCAAAAATATGGAAAATGATTTTGACTATTTCCACATTTATGTAAGTATGATAATGATATTGAATTTTTTTAGAAAACAATTGTGGTAATACTACCCTGCATACTGATTCGTATTACTGATATTACCAGGTTATAGTCTGTAAAACAATGAGTGTTGAGTCTGGAATGTTTAAGTGGAGTATCACAGGACACATCCACAGGAGCGACCTTGCTACGGAAGGCCGTAATAATGGGACACAACCCTCTCGGAGGCAGCCAAATTTAATTTCCTGCCCCTCATTGATCTTGTAATGCCATGTTAATGGCTTCCTGCTCTCATGCATTATAGCTTCACCGCCACGCTTTGTTCCCGCCACAGCCTGCCTACCTAGCTAGCCTCACTGCTGCATGGATGACCTCTGCTAAACACTGGCACACACACACACACACACACACGCGCACGCACCCTTCATATGTCTCTGTTGTAATCATTGAAGACATTTCACCAAAACTGTTCAATTGCTTATGAAGAAGATGATATATATATATTACTCAATAAAATTATAGCTGGCTGGAAAGTAAAACTCACTATTTAATATGTTTGAAGTTATCATCTACATTTTTAACGTGTTAAATGTTAATGTTTTAGTGGATGTAATGTTTTTCAAATATTAAATAGTGAACATCAGCATACATTAACCATTTTGTAATGTAACATTGACTAAGGGATTGACCCAGGCATGCATTAGCTCCATAATATTTGGAGTATTGGTGTCTGGTTTGTTGTTATTGTTAGCTAGTTTATTCTGTAGGCCAGGAAGTGACTCATCAGTGGTCCTGAAGCCAATTATTGTGTTAGTGAAAGAACTGACTTTGCTGTTAAGTGTGACTGGGAAACCTAATGAAAAATTGCCGCTAGCTCTTTGTCAAGGTTATACAATTTGACTAAATGCTTCATACTGCACCATTATTCGCAGCATCAGCAGCTCAGTGCTTAGCACTGTTGCCTCACATCATGAAGGTTGTGGGTTCGAATCTCCGCCCCGGTCATTTCTGTGTGGAGTTTGCATGTTCTCCCACAGTCCAAAAGACATGCGTTTGTGTGTAGTGTGTATATAAAGTAGTATGTATATAATGTAGTATGTACAGTATATGATGATGTAGTATGTGTGTGTATATATATATATATATGTAGTATGTAAGTCGCTTTGTATAAAAGCGTCTGCTAAATGCCGTAATATTATGTAATCTCGCAACAAACATTTGAAACTGGAAATATTTGATGACACATTCCTTAAACATCCCTTTACTCAAATATTTCTTTCTTTCTTTAATCGGATCCCATCTTCCTGGGGTCCACACATAACAACACATATATACATGGAAAATCTCATGGAAAAACATGGAAAAATAAAAGTCTAATCTAATTAAGATAACTATGGTTGAAGATGAGTCATTTCACCTGTCCTTCTCTCCCTCTTTCTCGCTGTCTCGTGTCAGTTAATCCATCACTACCTTGTTTGCACCTAATTCATCAATTGGGGTGTGTGTGTTTGACCATGCTGCTGCTGTGTGTGTTGGTGTGTCTCTGTGTGCATCTGTGTCTTTCGATCTGTGTATGTTTCCTGTTACACCTCTGCTGTGACAATATTGCTGCTTTTCATGTGAGCTGCAGGACGCTTAACCTCTGTGTCCATTGCCGATGACTCATCTTCGACATGACGTTATGTAAGGGAGCTACAGAGCTTCCCATGCATTGTTAGGGACTCTCATAAAATATCTGATGAGGCTGAAATGCTTGGCTGTTTTAATGATCACTTCATTGCCTCTGGCTCCTTGTTCGAGTCTCTCAGCACTGATCATAGAATTTCTTCTGCTGGTTGTTCTGATGGTCATGTTGTGGTGGGTCAAGCCTTTAGTTTTAATCCGATTACAGTTTCAGAGGTGCGTAAAGCCCTCAAACTCCTAGATACTAGAAAATCGGCAGGCCTTGATAACCTGGACCCTTACTTTTTAAAGCTATTTTATTACACCAACTCTGACACGTCTTTTTAATCTTTCCCTGGACTCAAATCAAGTTCATTTATTCATATAGCCCTTTATCACAAGCATGTCTGTCTCAAAGGACTTTACAGAAAATGAGCCAAACTAGATCTACCTGAACATCAATCAAAGGAATTACAGAATAGTGTAAGACAAACGGGGAAACGGAACCAAGCACAAGACACACAATATAAATTTTAGCAAACCATAGCAAGCCTACCTATTCTACAAGGCCTAAATTACCCGGCACCACCAGCCTTAGACCCTCGAGGCTGCAAGGAAACACTTCCACGAAAACCTTATTAGATTTTTAAAAATGGAAGAAACCTTGGGTGGACCAGGTCAAAGAGGAATCCCCCACCAGGACGGCTGAGCGTGCAATAGGTGCCGGGACACCGGAACACAATTCCTCACATATGGAAATCTGCTTTTGTTCTTCCCCTGCTAAAAGGTGGTGACCCTACTGTCCTGAACAATTATAGGCCAATCTCTAAATTGTCTGTCCTGGCAAAGGTTCTGGAATCCCTTGTAAGTGAACAACGGAAGGAGTTCTTATCTTGTAACAATATTTTATCAGATTTTCAATCATGTTTTAGAAAAAACCTAGTACAGTGACAGCGGCCTTAAAAGTAGTAAACTATATTATCGAATCCCTAGATATCAAGCAACATTGTGCAGCCCTTTTCATTTACCTATCTTAAGGCCTTTGATACTGTGGATCATGCAATATTGATGCAAAGACTTATCGATGTAGGATTGTCGGAAACAAGCTGTTGGTTAGTTTGAACGTTATCTATCAGGCAGATCACAGTGCATACAGGCAGAAGGTATCACCTCTAGCTCCCTTGTTATATCTAAGGGCATGCCACAGGGCTCGGTCCTGGGACCATTCTTTTTATAAGAATACAAATACAAATTCAATTTGTATGCCGATGATACTGTGATATACTGTTCTGCATCTACATTACATCAGGCTCTTTGTCAACTACAGCTTGCCTTTAATATTGTACAAAGTACCCTGTGTGACTTAAAACACACTGACAAAACCAAATGTATGGTGTTTTCAAATTAAATCCAAGTCACTGAACCCTCCTTCTATCACCACTTTTCAGGGTTCCTGAAATTTTATTGTGCTGCTGCCTATGTTGGCCAGGACAAGATTTTTCATCTCAATTAGACTATTCTGGTTAAATAAAGGTTAAATAGAAAAATATAAATGAGAGCGAAGTATCCTCTTTAAGCCAGTGACTGGTCCAGGCACAGCGACACCAGCCCATTCAACCGTAAGAAGAAAATCTCAGTGGTCTCAGTGGAGCTTCAACCAATCCTCAGCTGCTACCTTTTACCAAATATTGAGGCAGTTTGTTTGTTGGGTATGCTGGCAAAGGATGTGTAGCCCAAACATGTCCATTGTAAGTGTTGCATAAGTGTTTGAAGCTTTTGCATCCGACTCTTTCATTGGTTTTTGAGTTGAGCACTTTGAGCCTCCATAGGGTTTTAAACATCCAATTACCAAAGGAATGCATTACATATTCAACAATTGCTACTAAAGCCTAGTTTTTCAATTCTGCCCTCCTCATTTAGACGTTAACTGCAGTAATAAACTTCTCAACTGATAGGACGTTTGCAGTCTATACAAATAGTAGGATCAGCCTATCCTTCAAATCCTGTCTTGAATTTACCTATAGAGATTAGTACCGGTAGTCCTTTCAACATGTTGTTTTTGAGCCAAGCAACTGCTTGTAGCGAGGGCTATTCAGCGGGCAGCAGTCCAGATCACGACTTGTGCTTCGGTGTGACTCATTCCTCTTAAAGGAGATAGGATTAATTGAAGGTGTTTTGAGCACAACAGTGGAAAATTAAGACTGGGTGGAATACCTGTCACTGTTCCCTGGCCCATGAACTCTCCATTCCATGCCCAACAAAGCCTCTGTCTCCACGTCAACATTGCAACTAACAACTAACAACATTTAATTAACATTAAACCACCTGATGAATGCTTTTTGGTGGATGTTTTCATCCAAAGCCTTCCAGTCATGGGTGCACACATTTTTTGCATGTGTAGGAACCCATAACTCTACCGGTAGAAGTGCCATGCTCTACCCATTGAGCTACACAGAACCGAAGATGCCTAAATGTTTCACCTTTACACATTATCTGCAACAGCTGACCCTATGCAAGAACGAGGAAAAGGTGTAGGGACCCTGCCCGGAGGAAGCCCGTGGCCCCCGTCTGGAGCCAGGCCCAGAGGAGGGGCCCGTCAGCGAGCGTGCTTATGCACCGAACAGCAGTTCGGAGTATTCGGCCTTCTTGGAGACC
>OMOT01038892.1:0-30622 GCA_900312575.1 Acanthochaenus luetkenii
AGATTGGAGGAAAGTCAACGGAGTAATATTCTAGAGGCTGGTAAAGTTAGCGCAAAGCTACTTCTGCTACCCGGGACGTATAGGCCGCACCGGAACTTGTATTTTCAGAAGCTGGTCTCACTAAACCGACTGCACACGACTCTGACCATGTAAATATGCTTGTATTGTTAACAGGCTTGGATATTTACTGCACTTATGTAGTTTAAGTTTAAGTTTGAAACTGAAGCCTGAGCTGTCGTAGTTTGTTGCAGCTTTCTAATTTCAAGAGGGAATCTATGATAGCTTTCTTTTCAAAAACGTTATGTCTTTATTGATCTATTTCATAATCATTTAGCAAATGTAAGTTTCTAATTAAGGCTCATCTTATTTTTTTGTAACGTTATATGTCAGACGATCGTGTTAGTCACTGATTCGCCTCGGAAGAGCGAGTGAAATTCCCCGAGCCTTATTGTGTTCATAATTATGTTTGTTATGCCATGAAACAGATGTATTTATCTAATGTTTCAATAAAGCTTTGTTTGAGAGAAAAAAAGGAATTGTAATTTTTGTTATTTTCTAATAAGAAATATTCATAAGCAATTTTTTGGTGTATCGTTATCGATTGATCGATTAGTCGTTCATTAACTTTGGCGACTATCGATCAAGGAAATTCCCTAGAATTTGCAACCCTAATTACATAATTTAGTTTTAGTGGCCATGTTGTTTTAAAACTGAGTATTGCTGTTGCATTTAACATGGTAAACTTTTTCAAAGAATGATTGAATGTTTGTTGTGTTCAGGAATATAAACCAATGTGTGTCATATTCAGTGTCTTCCGTGTTTTTCTGTGCCAATACTCACACTCAACACATATGGGGTTCCAAGTGACTCTTTGTAGGTAGCGGAATAATGTATGTAATCTTGTGGCGAGAAGTCGATATTACCGGTGTAATCCGGCATTGGGCAACATATAAAACCGGTTTTAAAATTCTTACACCGTCCCAAGCCTATTGTAAACTGTAAAGTCCATGAAACTAAAGCCCCTTCATGACTGCTTTCTCACTTCTTGGAGATTGTACGGCTGCCTTCAAGACACCTGGGAATTGAGTTTCCCACCTCCTAGGGGGAACTATGACGCTTGAGTGACGCAACCGCATTTAAATGGGGTCGGGAATGACGTAAAATACATCCGTAAAGCAGTTCTGCTGCCTTTTTGCGGCAATGGCAATAGAAACGATGGATGAAAATATCTACCGATAGACATTTTTCCTCATCCCACGATATATATCGTCATATCAAACAGCCCTAGGTAGGGCCTATTCCTTTCAAACTCAGCTATGGTGTCACTGCAATCATATGGTTAACTATTCAAACAAAACAGCTCACTAGAATAAACCATTAATATGAGTCTAGTAGACCGTAAAATACTAGAGGAACTGGAACACAAAACAAACCTAAACCGTAGACCGTAAAACACACATCAAGTCTGCATATTAGCATCTATTTATGTGCAAAACAATCACAATCCCCCTTAACAGCTGCAACTGGGTTTAACCTAAAAACAGTCCCCACTTGTGTGGCTGTAGTTTCCACTGAAATATAAAAGGCATAGGCATAAGACTGTTTATCTGAACAGTGTTTGCCCAGCTGTCATGGTTGAAGAAACACCTATACTTTATGATGCTATGCGGAAGATAGTTGCCCTGAAATAATGACATCACGGATTGGTATTTAGGTGGTGGAGAACATTACAGCGTTACTATCAACTAACGTTACAGCCAGACTCGCGAGCAATTGTCGTGAATTTTTGAAATGTTAAAGCAAAGGACGGACAGATGTCAAGCGCAAAGGCCACTGCCGGGAAGGAGTCACATCATCCAGTCACGGTTAACGTTAGCCAACTGCCAGTCCCTCTTATGTGGCCAGCTGGCTAACGTTACTTGCTATGGCTGGCCCACAAAGCCAAGGCCTTGCGGCAAAGTCTGCATTGATACTATTTGCTGGCCAAGTAGTAAGCTTTGTTGGGTACTAAGTTGTACAAATAAACAAACATTGAAATGTTAATAGTATCAACGCAAAGGGCTACAAGTGGCAAACATCCCACATTTAGCCTAGCCATGCTTAGCTGAAAAGTACAACACTAAAAAGGAGAGAGTATCCAGGCTAGCTGGCTAGCTCACGTTAGCTTGCTAGCTGAATGAGTGTTCCTGTTTTCACCACTCACTAACTAGGCTGTCAGGCTAGCATAGTTAGCTAGCCATTCAATGAGCCCCTAATTTGATCAGTAGAAACGAGAAACAATCAATGTTGTGGATGACAAGTACATTTGGAAAAGATCACCCCGGCAACATGCCACATTTCTCCGCCATCTTTACAAAGCGTAGATGTATTTTTAACCCACCCTTTTTCGGTGTGGCTAGGAACAGGGACGAAACGGAAGTAACTTTAGCAAGCGCAAACTAGCGAGCTGGCTACCAGCAGACCAAATTGCTAACAGTGCGTCCAGCTAAGCATTTGCAGTGTATACTGGGTATGTTGTGCTCTACACACAATACAAAAAGCCCTGTACGCTACCGTGTTAAGTGTGAAATGATTACCTTAAGGATCCTGCGGGGCAGTCCTGTCATCTTGTCTTAAATGCGGGGTTTAGCTGTGACTCAATGCTTCTTCTCTTTCGTTGGCATTGACAGCAGACACGTCTTCCGGGTTTTTTTTTACGTCATGACAGTAGATAGAAGGTCCGGAATGTAGCTAGCTAGGTTGCAACCACATAACTCGCATGATTACATCTGTGACTGAGAATGGAGTGTAACTTCACTCAGACATTAGATTAATATACTAATGCATTCTTTAGTGTGGGAAACAACAGTTTCCACGCATCTGTCTACTCTACTATATTATGTTCTATTTTATTCTATTATGTTCTTTTATTCTAAAAAAACAATATCTTGCCTACAATGTGACACTTCAGCATGTAATCATTTTGTGTGTGCGTGTGTGTGTATGTGTGTGTGTGTTATGCATTACAGCATTGGCAGAGCAGTAAGAGTTTATTGATATTGACATAATCAATTTATTTATTTCACACAATTTCTACACGCACTGTTCAAGGACCTGTTGATCTAAATTGAACAGTTGAGGGGAACATTCTGTACCATCTCTACCCATTCTATACAAAACACAGCACAGATTAGACTTAACACCTCTACGGGTCAATAGTGTTATATGGTACAGCTGCATTTTCTGCACTGCATGATGAATGGACGCCATTAGATTAGATTAGATTAGATTAGATGCACTTTATTGATCCCCTAGGGGAAATTCAGGTGTTACAGCAGCAATTGGCAACACAATGCCAGAATGGGGAAGGCAATAGGAAATGAAATAAAAGACACAGGTAATAGCAGGTAACAATAACAATAGTGGGCACTTATAAATAAAGCATAATACAAATGTACAACTGTATCACTAAATTGAGTCCTGTGTGGGATAGTTGAGTCCCATGATATAGTCCAGAGATGTGTAATCTCCATGTGCAACATAGTGCAGTGTGGCGGGTGTGTGTGTGTGTGTGGGGGGGGGGGAGATGTTTTGAGCTCCTCCTCCTGACATATCTGTATGGACAAAAGCAATGTCCCGTTGGGTGTTCGGCTGGTTAGGTGGACATCAGCAGCGCAGCAAAGTCTCAGGAACTTTATGACTATAGGGGAAAGTCATCCAGCTGACTACAGGCATGCAATCTCTGCACCGACATAGCCGGACAGGTAAGCATGAATTCCGTGGGTAGTAGCAGAGAGGGAATAAGGACTTGGTATATGATATGTTATTCCATTTGCCTTGGCAGGAATAAGGGGGGTCACAGGACAATAATAGATTGTTGTGAATATTGTGGTATTATCATGTGAATCTCTGATCTATCTAATGGTATTTAAGGATGATTTTACGTGTGTTTGTCACACTTACGTAGATAATTCTTGTCAATAAAGAGGTGCTATTACACCACATTATTTAAAAAGTCCTTTGTTGGTTTTAACCAGAAGGTGAGAGTAAGTGACTATACAACTATTATTTATGACCCTGTGGGGTTATAGAACAACCTATTTATCTCTCTCTCTCAAAAAAATAAAGAAAATAAAACTTGTTATGGCTCATTTGCTATTTTAGTTGTAAACAGATGAAGTCATAGGTCTTTTCTTCTTAAGAGAACCTGGCAAATCTTACCCTAATATGTGCGTGAAGGTAAAATGAAAGAATGAAAGGAAGTTAAACAAATGATGTCCCTGGGAAGTGATAACGAATTGATTTATAATAATATCAGGAAATGACTGTCTTAATAACAGTCTATTTACTGCAACGGATCACAAAGCCTAGCCCAAGCTCCCATAGTGTACAGTGGAGTGTTTCATCAACACATTGCCGTGGTATATTTGAGCATTCTTCACTGAGATGAATTGAGTTCCTAGCCACTAACCGCCCCACCGCACCAACCCTCCAAAATGTTCCATTGTTTGCACACACAGGAACAGATGAACCAGCACCTAATCTAGTCCCTTCTCTCAGTGCACAGAGAGAACAGACAATATCAGCTGAATTACAGGGGCTGTTGCTTCCACCGAGTGTTTGATTTGAGTGGCGGGATCTATCCCGACAGGGCTCAGTCAGATTTCCTCATCCACTTGTAGTGTCTCAGCCGGCCTATCACACAGTGGCATTCTGCGTTAATCTAAGTCTGATACACACCAGACTCAATCAAATTATGTTACTTTGATATTGCTAGGACTTTTCTTGTTTGCAGTAGAACAATACTCCAAATGCCCAACTGACTAACACTCTAATAATAATAATAAAATAATAGTCTTTCAATCTGCTCTATCATATTTATAATGTCATTTCTTTATGTTCTTTTTAACGTTCCAGGTGAGGTCGCTCAGTGGAGCAGACACTGCTACCTGGCGTGTTTATTCGGGATGATCACCTGCTTGGGATCAGTCATGCCCCTCCACGTGCCCCCAGTGACGACGGGTCTCCGCTCTGCGTTCTCCGCCACACGAACCAGCAGTGTAGTGGGAGGCACCCAGAAGGCGGTGACCTTCAACAGGCTCTTAGTCAACGTGGGAGGGGATTTCAACCCAGACACTGGTCACTTCCGCTGCCGCATCCCTGGGGCCTACTACTTCTCCTACTCCATAGGGAAATTTCCCAAGAAAATCCTATCCGTCATACTGGTCAAGAATGGGGAGGAGGTGCAGGCTATGGCATACGACGACTACCGCAAGAAAGGAAGGAAAGTTCAAAGCCAAAGCGTAATGGTCAGTTTGAAGGCAATGGACACAGTGTGGTTGCTTTTGCATCAGAGTCCTCAGTATGCTCTATACAGCAACGCTGGCCCTTATATCACCTTCTCTGGTTACCTTGTCTATCCGGACAGTTCCTCAACCAGCTATATCAGCAACCACCTGTCCCACCCAGGACTGTCCTACCCCAACTGTCCCCCTCAGGGTGATCGCCAGTACGGCTGGACCAGCGGTGAGACTTCAGAGCAGCCGCGGTCTGCCTTCTCAGTGGCACGGACATCCACGGTCCTGGGACACAGTAGCAGGCAGCAGGTCAAGCAGCCGCTGACCTTTGATGTGGAGTATGTTAACATCGGGGGCCATTTCAACAAAACCTCAGGGCTGTTCGCCTGCCACTTCCCCGGGGTCTACTACTTTGCCTTCACTGTGGGGAAGCACCCTCGCAAGGCTGTGTCTGTGAAGCTGATGACAGGGCGTGGCGAGGTGCAGGCCATGGTGTTCGATGAGGACACATCGAAGCGCCGGGAGATGCAGAGTCAGAGCTTGCTGCTGTCTCTGCGCCGGGGGGACAGCGTGTGGCTGTACAGTCAGCAGGACGATCGCTATGCCGTGTATAGCAACCAGGGAAGATACACCACCTTTTCCGGATTCATGGTGTACCCTGAAGCAGAACCACCCGCAGCTACCACCACCCAGGGCTGATCTCACTTCTGAACTTCTGAACCCTCCATTGTGCTATGTTTTTAAACAAAATGCCACATACTTTGTTGGTTTTGTAGAAAATCTGAAGGTTATTTCTGTGTGGATTAAGCAGAAACACAATTCCTTGAATACTGCAAGTGTATTCACTCCTTTCCCTATTTTCTGTCATTCCAGAACTGGATCATGTATGTTGCCAAATGACTCCACAAGATGGCGATGTGGGACAATTATTTCTAAAATTCTTAGACGGCATGGAGCAATTTGTATGCTAAAAGTGCAATTATCTGTAAGAAATCACAAATGGACAACATGAAATACTTGTGTTTATATATTAAAATTGTTGATTGATGAATATGATTTGGTTTTGGTTGACAGATACATTTCCTTTCAAAATTATTGGCAGAAGATCCAATAATCTAATAATCTATGAGCACATTTTGTTAGAAAGATTCAAAGAAACCAAAGCTGTTTTATCATGTTAAGTGACCATTGCATGGCATAGGGACTTTTGTGTAAATAATGTATAGTTTACCTATGTTGTCAATTGTGAAAACAAGAGATTTAGAGATACATCATGAGCATATTAATTGTGTTTTATTTGACATGTATGAAACCTTTATATTGTGGATATAGTTGTTTTTATGTTGAGTGTTATTTCAGGGTAGTCTAAATAAAGTCATACACTTTTGAACAAATGAAAATGTTCGTAGACATTAAAGTCAGGACATGTGGCCTCTTTCTTGTTCCTTCTTAGTCTAATTGCACTGAGTACAGTAAATGAAAAAAAAGTGCTGTAATTGAAATTTCTTTTGAAACTGATTGCACTAAAATACTTTAAGTGCAGGTTAGTTACCTTAACTGAGGGTGTATTCATCACCCAAACATATAAAGGCACTATATGGGAAAGGGTTGTTGCCTTCAAAACTGAAAAATAATACATTCATCCCCATTCCTACTACTACTACATAATAATAATAATGATGATAATATAGCACCTGTATTGTTTCAAAACAAAAATCTGGATTCAACACAATGCAATATCTAGACTAGGCTACTTGCCCAAAAATGAATGAGCAATAAGAAAATGAGGGAAAACGCAGTACTCTTGAGCCACAACTACAACAGTGGGAGTCAAGTACTTATGAGCCCAAAACCAAAGTTGTATAACTTCCCTAATTGTAATTTTTTTGTTCTGACACCTCACTTGAAAGAAATGTAATCAAAGGGGCATCTATATGTTGACCACCTCAGTGCCAGCTAATGGGGATCAAAATAAATTACAACTTCTAGCCACTTCAACTTATTTTCCTGTTCATTTTGTTTTTGTTTTTAAATCAAGCAAGAAAATACCACTTTTGTGTATTTACAGTACAGCAAGTGCATTAGCAAGTACCATGGAGACAGTTTTAGAAATAAAAAACGAATGAAAGTCTGCATGATTTAAATCGTACAATTCTTTAAGACCACCATTTGTTCCAATGTTTGTATATAGCTGACTGATCATGCTGGGCTTTCACGATTTTTGATATGACGTATGCAATGAAGAGATTATTCCCCAATCTCAACCTTTAAGCAGTGTCTTCCTTGCGTTGAGAACTCTGCCATAGCAAATAAAGTGTTTCAAATGTCTCTACAATGAGACAAATTAATTTGGCTAAACCAAATAGTAAACAGACATGATGAAGTGAGCCAGGAAAAAAATATTACGGTAGTCATCTATGCTTAAATGGCCACTGAGTCAATATATGAATAATGCCTTACTGTTAACATCTCACTGTTGTTGAAGTCAGGCAACATAGAGGCATGTTGGCGCAGGAGTTTAACAAAGTCATTACATGTAGGTTATTCCTAAAGCCTTACGTAATCCGATATAAATATACGCTGTAGTTGGACCGTGACTTTGTCCTGCAAGTTGAAATGTTCATTTTTACCATCCCCAATCTACCCATGCCGCGTTTCTCCTGGTATGTCACTGCACGTCCCAGATTTCACAGAGCAGCGGGGTGAATTTGTGGTCACTCATTCGCCAGGACGTGAGCATTTCTGCATGGTAGTGGTTGAGAGTTCTCAGCTCAGTCAGACGGCCCAGAAGACGGGCAAAGTGCTGCGGCTCCCGGGGATGCTGCAGGGCACAGAGCTTCCTCAGCACGTCCAACATGCGCTCCTGAAGCCTCTCCACGGCCTGCGGATTCTTTACATAAGCCCGATCTACAGGGGGAATAGGACAGGAAAAGTCCAGAGAGAGCTCCACTGCAAGAATCAGATTATGGGTAGCCATCTGCGGTTTGATTGCTTGTTTATATGGATATCTGACCTAACCAGTGATGATAAATCAATAAATGAGGGTATCAATGATTCTGGATGTTGATTTAGTAAACGCATTAAAACACTGGAATAATAGAATAGTTGTCTGATGATTGTTATTAGTGGCTCACCTGGTGTCAGGATGGTTATGGCGGTGAGGAGGGCCTGTTCCTCCTGCGTCATCTGGAGGTCACCAATGCTTTTGTAGAAGTTGAACATGGGTGTGATGTATTCCTCTGCTATACCTGCAGAAAGATCTTTTAAAAAATGTGGCATTATATACATTGGTCATTATATGTCACATGTGTTTACGCCATATGAAGAAGTGAAAGAATTGTTGAAGAAGTGAACAAATATGAACTGGTCACTAAGGTCAAATAGTGCACCTTTGATCAATGAAAAACCAAACGGATACCACTCACAGGTACAAACACAGGTTGCTAAATTGTTCAATTACAAATCATAGCAGGGGGGGGCAAAAGGTCAGCTCCCCTGTTTTGGAGATGAATGGAGGTCAACATTTCAGAGAGAGGCAGAGGGAGAGGGAGAGGAAGGGTGAGCCTGAGCGGAGGAGGAGGAAGAGGATCCATCCAGGGCTGGATCCGCCATACCGGGACACTACAGGGAGAGAATCGCCTGCCAACTGGACGAGACCCTGGTGGCAGGACAGAAACCCAAGACAGGACGCAGCCTATTTGTTTTTTTTACAGTAGACAGCAGTCAGATTTTCTATTTCTATTTCTATTTTCAACTATATTTGCTACAATGTAGTATGTAGTATTTTGTTATCGTATTTGTGTGTTTTCTTTATATCTGAGTAGGCTACTAACATGATCATGTTTTACAACAGGCTACTGTACATACGTAAGTATTAAGTGTAACATAGAATATGAAAAAGGCATGAGCCCAATGATGAGTTAAGGTATTCGGTGTAGTATTTTACAGTGAGCACATCAGTGTGCAAGTGATTCTTAGAAAGATCGATTCATATGCTGGTGTGTGTGTGTGTGTATCATTTGAAGACAGGAACATTTTGAGAAGAACACTGAATGTTGCCTTTTGCAAGAGTTTTGCATTTATTTCTCTCTGGCAAAACTGAAAGAAAGAAAGAACAAATATTACTCCTGAAGATATATCTATGGTAATATATAGTCTTTGATCTGTTGGGTAGCATATTTCCTAAATACCATTTGCTGTGATTTGCAAGCACAAAAACAAAACGTACCATGCATGATAGTACACTGTTTTAGTGAATTCGATTGTATAATGTCTTGATGAACCGTTAATTCAGCTCTAACAAGCGAAAATCTCCGGTAAGCCAAGAATTATGATCCAATCTACCATTAACTTTGGACAGTGATTCAATGAAAGATAAGGAGGGAATATCAGAAAATGACCTGCTACCAAACCACAACGCGCTTTCCAGATTCATCTCAAGGGGTTTCATTCCGTTTGCTCTCTTTCCCTGCCAGTGGGCAACAGCCTCCACTCCAGACTCCCTTCAAACCAGCAGCAAGGAGCCTGTCTACTCAGACGCTTCATCGAGTCCCTCAAGCGTTCAAAAATGCCAGTGGGGCTCAGAGGGAGAGAAGTGGACAATAGCGCTCTTGATGTTTTGATAAGGAACAATGGTCTCTTCAGACAGCTCTGCTCTCTGTTCTCCCAGACTGGCCTTTAGTGTGAATATCTCGTATCCCCACCATTCAGGCCGGACCTGCGCCAAGGGACCCAGTGACGCACACACACACTCCTGCCGCCTCCGCCGTCACTGCCCATTTAACTGTCCGGCCCGGCTTGACGCGATGACACCTCAAAATATATATATATCAATCATTATGAAGACCACCAGACAGTAAGCTACTTTAAAGAATTTGAAATTGTGATACATCTGACGAAGGCGTTAATGTTGAAACTTTGGTCCTTTTTTCCATTGGCTGAACCAAAAAAGGTTGTCTTAACTTTTGATTGGGTGGGCAAGCCGCACTGCATCGCATCATTAGCATTGAAGGAAAATAGTGTTAGATTGTCTTTTACTGTATTGTATTTTGTAACTATTGTATTTGTTGTGTGTAGCCTGCCAGGCTACTGACCCCACGGGACACTGACAAGTGTATTCATGTATTTCAACGATGCCGCCTTTTAGCCCCGGGATCATTGAATCGCATTTTTCTCTAGTGTTATTATACCGGCTATAAACAATCCGTAGCTCCACCAATCACAATTCTCTGCGTCTCGTTACGTTTTTTGTGTGTGTTCACTTTCTGCTATTAGACAATTATTTGAAAGAATTTGTTAATAGAGAGGGAGCAATGAAAGCACTTATAGATACAGATACTATACATTCGGGCAACAGCCTTCTCACAATGTAAACGTCAGGCAAGTGAGGGACATCATGTTTGTGATTATGATTTATCTGTGTGTATTTGAAGAAACTACACCAATGTTGACCCAACGCCATTGAAGAGTCGGGTGCTGCGTTCTTCTGCGGTCTCTCCTTCACCGACCTGCCTCAGAGCTGCCCACACGCATGCCCTAACAGAATGAAACCGTACCCAGTAAGGGTCTGCTTACATATGTAACCCACACCCAGCCAGGGATCAACAGGTCAGCACGCATCTCCCTGCTGCACCATGCAGACCAGGCAGATCCATTATTCATACCAAACCTGCCTAGACTTGGCTGCTTGTTCTGCAGATGAACCTACAAAATGTCATGCTGTGTGTGTGTGTTTGTGTGTGTGTGTTTGTGTGTGTGTGTGTGTGTGTCGTCTGCTGCATCTGGTGGAGAAAAGGACCAAGGCTCCTGAAGCTCGTGGATCAGGAGGGAAGCTATAAAATCCCACACTGAAAAGTTCCGATCACACTTTCATGATACTAGATTACATTGGTTACTGTATATATTTTTGGGAGAGACGGATGTATGCTGTGTCAGATAGCGTGCCTTCGTCGACTCACCGCTCCTGCGTATCCTTTCCTCCAGCACTTCTGTGTGTCCATGGGGCATCTTCCTGGTGAAGACCTGAGCCGAGCGCAGGAACATGGCTTCCACAGCCGAACCCTTCAGCAGGGCGATCTGATCTTCGTGGTCCAGAGACAGAAAGCCTGCCGGAGGCATCACATTACGCTCATTACGCCCCATGGCAATAGAACTGTGCTATGATATCAAGCCAGCTAGTTTCCTTATTGATATCACAGTATCCGAGTCTCTGTTAGCAGAGTAATAGCGTTGTGCAGTCTTGTGTGGTACAGTGCTACTGTCCATAGTGCTGTGATAGTAAAGGTCTTTGTTTGAGACCTTGACAGGTTTGGTTAATAAGCGATGATCCATTCTGAGAGATACGGTATATAAGCTAGGATACAATACCTGGAATATTTTTGGTAAACTCCACCAGAATTTGCACGTGACTTGTTGCCATTTCTGTCAATAGGAGGAAGTTTTCTTCTGTGTTGAACTGTTCCTGTAGCTGGGGAGACAACATGCGCACACGGCGTTGGAACAGATCACACTGACTGAGAGGAGACAGAGGTCTCTGCTGGCTGATAGGTCAAGTCGCACAAGCTCCACCAGCAGGAGGTCATGCCAGTGGAACAGTGTACGGTACTGGTCTTGTTAGTTTCAGGTATGAGGATTTTACATCTATCCTTACTGACTTGGTGCATAATGGGCCCTGGTCTCTGTTGGCAGTTTTCAACAGGTCATCTGCTGGATCTTTTAATGGCGGTAACCCAAGTGGTTTGAAGAACAGTGAAGTTTAAAGTGACATTGAGAGTAACGTACCAGTTTTTTGGCCATATCTTGAGGAATTCGATGTTTGTTGTAAGCATCTACAATGAAATTCAAGAGTGCCTGCTGCTCTTGAGTGAGTTCAACCTTTTCCTGGATGAAAACACAACACATCATTTCCAATTGTCGTTTTTTGTATCACAGTTTGTATGGTTGTGGTTATTATAAGTGATGCAATACTTATGGAGGTCAAACGTTCTAAAGGGGATTAAGAAGACAGAATCAGAGTCCAACCTCCAAGCATGGCATGTGAGGAAGTGATGCTTCATTTCTCACATTTTTGTCAGTCCTTATTTATAGTTTTTCTCAATTGATTTGGCACATTTCTTCAAAACTAAGGTGTATGCTCTCACAGTTAACACAGCCATCAAAACTCTTAATCATTTTGCTAAACTGATTGTAGAGTTTTGTTGGTTTCATGCAAAATCTACCATTTCTCCAAACTAAGGTAAATCCTCTCAAAAAAGTTAAGCCAGCTGTCTAAAAGCCTATTTAACTTCATTGTGAGAAACAGATGTTTTGCCTACTGTAAAGGAAAACATTTCATTTCATTTCACATTTTTCATTTCAATTATGAATTCCATCAAATCAAATTATAGGGGGGGGGAAGGATTGTGGAACTTTGCTTTATCATTGGTGTTCCTGTGCGGATGTAGCTGAGCACATTATCTAGTCAATTAGGCGATGTGTGTAGTTTTGATGTCAATATTTGGTGTCTACAAAGACATGAACAGAAAAGAAAGCAACATGTTTCAACATCTGTCTTAACTGTAACTTGAACCTTAGTTTGGAGAAATATGTCAAATCAATTGAGAAAAATTGTACATTTCCAAGAGAACGTATTCATATGATTAACACTCGTGCACTGCGTTGCCACATCGGAGAGCGGGAGAGGTTGTGATTATACCTTTGGCAGTTTGGTTGTAGAGGTGACCTGCTTGTTGTCTCCGTTGTCCGCCCCTTCTGTCTCATCACCGGTGGACTCTCCTGGCGAGGCCTTGGTGTTCTTCCGCAGCCTTTTCGATTTACACTGGATCTCCGTCAGCAGGCCTGCCGGCAGTGATGAAGGCTTCACATTGTGCGTTAAATACTTAAACAGTGACTCCATGCAGATATTAAGGATTTATCGTAGCGAAGGGATACGTCTCTAATGCATTTGTGATGTATCCCTGTGATTCATCCTCAATATTGGTTACTGCATAGAATCACTGGTGAGCTTTTGAATTTCAATTGTCATTTTTGTATTGTTATGCCATCGATATCGTCACATCATACATCGTAACAACTTAATCCGCACATCTTCGTAATCCATACTCCCCACATCTCCCACCAATACACTTTACAACATTACCCCACAATTGTTTGTATTCTATTTCAATGCTTCATTGTTTTATTGATTTGATTGTTTCTACTGTGTTATTGCTTATGTTATATCATATTTGCGTGTTTGTCTTTTCCCCCCTGCTGAATCCTATTACCTTTGCTGCTGCATCGACCCTACAGGGAAAGTTTAATCTTCTTATCTTATCATACCTTATACTAATGATAATGCATGAGTGTAACAACTCATTAATCCATTACATTGTTAGTGGTGGAATTTGTCAACAGCCATTTATTTATCTCTGTATTTATTTGCACAATATCAAGTAAGGAGGGAAATAACTTCCCTCTGTCAAAGGATCAATGCCTGCCACGTTGCAATATTCATCACAACTTCCCCGCACTATTTATGAGCAACGGGAGCCCAATCCGTCCTCCTGCTCTGTTCCAGCTGACAGCTCTAAATAGACCCAATAAACTGATGTCCCTCAACGGCTCAGCTCTGGAGAAGAGACACATCGACTACATTTACACATGAACAAGTTCTATCTTGTCTTTGTGGAGAACGTCATTTTGATGCAGAATATTCTCCAGTCGAATAGAGCGGTTTCTTTCCAAAATGCTGTATAGGGAAAAATCCTTACCTTATGCTCACGGCTCAGTATTTCAAAAATACTGATGATTATAATCTCTAAAATCTTTCTCCTGCTACTATATTGCTACGGTTGTTATAACAGGCAAAGGTCTTAAGATAGCTATTAACGCAAACAATAATCCGCAGCAAGTCTATTTTCAGGACAGCAGCCAGTGTACGTTTTTGTGAAATGGAACATGAGCTGTCCGTTTGACCTCCTCTATCCCTGCTGCGGCAACAAAAGCTAGACCTTTCTATTGTGTGGCGTGTGACATCTATCCCCCAGTCAAATTCAACAGGCCATGTCAGAATGTAGAATTGAGGGCTCACCGCAGTGTTCTTTGATGGCCTCTCTTGAATCTACTGAAAGGACACAATCATTACCTTGTGTGTGCATGTAGACAGTGCAAATCAGTCTGAATCAAACATGATTACATTCCTTCCCTTCCCTTCCTTTTAAGATTCTCCTGGTAACCTAAAGGTCTCCACAAGCAATGATACTCACATTCTGCCAGCATGCCCATCTCCTTGCACTTTCTTAGTCGGCACTCCTGGCATTTCCTGCGCATATACATGTCCATCTCACAGTTTCCTCCACTCTTGCATTTGTACACAGCATTCTTTGTGATGCTCCGTCTGAAGAAGCCTGAGCATGGTTGGAAAACATGGAGGTATCATGAGCCCGATACGGTATATGCTGATGGAAGGCTATGACATTTTGTATTTTGTTTGAAAATGCCAAACAGAAATGGCTTAAATATATTCCACTGAGGTGGACTGCAGTATTTTACCAATTCTGGCAATAATTTAAATGGCTATGTTACACACACACACATACACACACACACACACACACACACACAGAGAGAGAGAATAACAGTTATTAGACATTCTGACATAGAACATTAAGCACAATGACATGCATTAGCGCGGCCGAGCTCAGGTTCCCCCTGCATTGTGCAGCGGAAAGCTGAGAGGGAACCCAATCTGGCCGCAGTACCAGGTACAGGCCAGGTAGAGCTGAACCTATTCTCAGTCAAATGGCAGGCCAGCGGCTGCACTCCTGACATTGTCCAACCTTACAGTGTGGAATTACACTCATATCCATTCACCCTGTGGTTTGGCAAGAATCAGAGCAAATCCACGGTGTCATAAAAACATGGGGGGAGGAGCTAAAGGCCACCTCTTGGGTGTCATTTTTACATGGAGATAGGTTGTAAAGTTACGCTTGCTCTTGACATGGTTTCAGACTTAAAGGACAAGGCATATTCTTTGTTCTCATAAAATCAACCTCGATTTGTCCAACATTCCAAGGAGTGCCAGAACAGACCAGAACAGACTAGATAGATGTTTGCCTGGATTTACTCTCCCTTCTTGGCGTCTAATAAAACATGGAATGAAAAGCAATATACCAAAGTGTGCACTATTAGTAATAGTAGTAAGGCACAACTAAACAAACCTCAATGTGCATCAAAGCCAGCACACACACTGTGAGTCAGTTTGCTGCACCAGTGTTTGTCCGGACAGCTGAATTTCCCCCGAGGAAAGCCTCAGGCCTAATGAGCACAATTGGTATGAAAATTACTTATTGATGCTCAAAGTGCTCATATGGCTAACAAGGTTGTAATCCACAAACGATCGTGTATTACGCTTCACCAGCTGCTGTTTGGACTTTTGCTTCAGACTTGTAGATTTATACTTCTCTGCAATGGGTGACCTCTGAAGTCAACAGCTAAGGAAAATACAGTAATTTTTGGTATGTGGGTCAAACGTCATTTTACACTGCCGGCTTCCACTGCGTCTGAAAATGTACTTTAAAGAGTACATGCTGATGGAAAGCTGTCCAAACCTGTCTCAGGTAAATGCACATATCAAAAGTCAATAGAGATAGCATACACAACATTTAATGAAAATGTTGTGCAAGCTGCTCCTTTGGGCCTTAACACAGCACCTGAAGAAGGCCGCATTATTTCCATGTTTTTGTGTTTCCCTGCGATTTCTGGTATTTTGGAGCCATGCAGTATCTTCAAATTCTATAATTTGTTTTACCCCTAGTGCCCTTCTCATTGAAACAAGTGTAGAATAGATGAGCTGCTCTACAGGAACCATAGAGGGGGTCAAAACCAGCATAAGTGAGTTGCCACAGTGCGCTTGGCAGCTAATGTCTCCTCTCACCTTTACATCCCTCACAGGTGAGAGCATTATAGTGGTATCCAGAGGCCTTGTCTCCACACACTACACACAGTTCCTCCCCTTTGACCCTTCCAACTTGCGACATGTGCCGGGTCCTCTTGCACATGGCAGGCACTACGGTGGATACCTCCTCCATCTCGGCACCATAGGTAACCTCCAGGGGTCCTTTCCTCAGTTCATACATCCCTGTGTGCGAGTACCACTCCTCTCCACTGTACTGCGGGTAGTAGTTCTGACCGGAGTAGTATGGCGGGGAAGACATGGCTGGCTCCATGGACGAGTACTGCATGTTAGGATAGCTAGTGTAGGGCAAGACGTCCGGATCCTGCAGCAGAGGACTCCCTTGGTCTGCCAGAATATCTAAGCAAGGAAGGGGAATTGGAAAAAGGATATAATACAACTTAAGAACAGCGTGCATAGACGTTGACGTTTAATCATGTAAACTTGGCGGATCAAACAACCAACTGGTTTCTTGACTGGACGAGAATGGTGAAACTACAGTGATGTATTTCACAAGTCGTCAAATACCAAAGAGAAAGCTGTCTGGGATACTGACGTTACATCAAGCGCTTCCATGCAGAAGCTTGTCAGCGTTAGATAATGGTTCAACAGCGGATGGTAATCCTCACAACTAGATATACTGTAAACCCATAAATGATTAACAGCTCGCTTGCACAGAGCACACTGTCTCTGTTAGAATGACATGTAACATGTAACGCTTGGCCCATTTGAAATTGATACGAGAATGTTAAAGATGAAAAGTAAGCCAAAATCTCAAACACAATATTGTTTAATCATTACATGACATACTCATGACATGTTATATGACATTTACCTCAAAATCGGTAGAGGGACGACGAATATAATGTCAAAGACCACAATGTACTGTAATGTACAAGAGTCCCTCATCTGCAAAGAAGTAAGACGTATATTCCTAGGCATTCAACTCTGTCAATCAAAGTAACCTGACATGCAGTTAGATGATACCTGTAACGTATGCCACACTGACCTCCTGAAGACTTGGTCTGGACCATGGACATCTCTATGTGACCTAGCACACAGGCTACTCAGATCACAATGCCTTTGGTTCTACCTTTACCTCAAATTAAACATCCGTTCCTTTTATTTCCTTTGATGGGAAACCTTTCCTTAAACACACGGGAACAGTAGATCCAGAACATAACAACTTGCCGCTTGCTTGAGAAGTGCCAAGGGGAGCAAAGGTTGTCCGAGCTACTCATTAACCCGAAAGTCACATTTCTTTGCATCATTACAGGTAGTTTGGCTTGTAATGTGAGAAGTGAAGCTCACATTTGGGCAATGGCACTAGCTGGCTGCTACTGTGTGGTGTGCTTGCTTGGCCTGTGAGCGCTGAACTGTGGGAGCTTCGAGTCTCATGTGTGTCATGAAGACGTACCAAACAAGTGGGAGCTCTCCGAGAGGGAGAATCCATCGCTGGGTGGGATTTGCAACGGCCCCACCACATTGATGTCGTGGCCCACCCACTCGTTCATTCAGGAGGGTGGCTGGTCACCAACGTAGAAAAAGCAGGATGTACTCAGTCAGGTAGCAGTAAGCCTCGGTCCAGTCCGATTCTGTAACAAGCATCAAACAATGGGTGAGTTTTGTGAATCCACGACAGGAAATAAAGTTCCTTAAGATTCATTTGGGTCCTCGTGCATTTGCCTATGTGGTGCCACAGTAGTTGTAAACCCCTATAGGTCTGTATTATCCTGCGAACTCCCCCCGCTGGAAAGTAATTAACCATCAGGTAGCGAGTCTCTACATCTTGACAGTTCTTCTCTCCCACATGGGGTGAGGGAGAGGAGGCGGTGGAAGATGAAGGTCGGGCCACAACACGGCCTCCCTGACAGTGTGTCACTGAAAGAGCCAATGCTCTCTACTGTCAAAGCTGTTGTTATACTGTATGTCCACGTTCCATCACAGATTCAAGTACACGGTGTGTTGCGTGTGTCACATTAACTTCCTTAACGTGATTTTATGAAAACCCATGCAAAGCTTCAAGGCTAATGTCTCTGAATAGTGTAAAGAAACGTCAGATATTTGAATTGTAGATCCCTTTAGCACATCTCATGAATAACACAGTTATTCCATCAACGCTAAAAGCCACAAAAAGCCGATAGGAACAATGAAAAGTAAATCAAGCCAACACAGCCACAATCGAACCATTAAACCTCAACTGCCACATTTCTTTTTTAATTAACCCAGTCTAATTTCCCCTGAGATCCAACAGCGACCCACAAGGGGCTGGAAACCTCCAGTCCACTCTATCAGCCCACACAACAGCTGAACCCACTTCTCTCCACATCAGATACGGCGGCACGCCACAGAGTCATAAGAAGTCATCTGTTCACCATCGCGTCACCATTGTACATGAAATATGTTCTCACTCAGTCAATAATCCCTACCTTATTCCAGTCACTTGATTTCCCCTGTTGAATTCCAGTCTGGTAGTGGCCTTCGGTCTGTTTGTGATACCCACGCTGTGAACTACAGTACCATAAATATTTGCTAATGAACATTAGACCGCTTCTGTCTGGGCTCCAGTGAGAGCGTGTGTGACCAGTTGGGGTCAGGGAGAAAGGAATGGTGGTTATTAATTAAACTGTCCATTCCTCTCCATGCCGCACCCCCACTAAAATCTTTCTTTATCTCGCCAAGAGAAGTGGCTGCCATATGAATTCTCGAGCAGACCAGAAATCCCACCCACATGCACTGACATCGCACCCATTGCACGTACATCAAGTCAGTGGCGTGACACAAGCGACCAGCATGGGTGCAAGCCAAGCAGGAGAGCCGTTGTCAGTCTCATATTCTCTATCACCGAATAGAAACGTAGTGTGTGATGGCATGCATTTGTTAGCCATATATGCCGTCTTATCATTGCAACCGTTATGCTACGCGGGGCAGTTTATGATTTTACAAGTACAAGAAGTAATTGAAGTCGCCACACGGGTCTGATGCAGAAAACGTTTTCCTCTGCAAGCAGACTGTGTGGCAATCGTTGCCATTTGTCCTTGAACCGATCAGAGCCATTTCTAGTCACGTACCTGCGATGTGGGGTATGAGTCTGCACCAGACACGTTCATGTTGCCACTTTAATGCTTTTAGCAAATGCAGCTTGTTGCCTTTGCATACTGTAAGAGGGAACCATGTATGGGACGTCGCATGTGAACGGCTCCTTGTCTTTATAATCCTTAATGTATCCAAAAACAATAGTTTAATCATTGATGGGTAGTTGCTCCATCCAAAGAGGCCCTTCTGAGTCAACAGACAGCCCCACTGAAATAAACAGAACCTTTGCCATTGGTTTTTGGCTGTTTGTGGACTATCTGGTCTGTGTCTGAGAGCACAGGAGGAGCGGGCTGGTCGCGATGGCCTCTGGAAAGGGACGGACAGAGCTCCATCTAACATATCTATAAACTAACTGTACTCTCCTCTCATGGCTTAATTGGTAGCGTATGACATGGACTAAGTCATTATGGCCATGGGGTGAGGTTCTTCTTTTTTTTAATGTCGTTTTTACATGTACATCTCTGTTTGGTATGGTATAAAACAGATATTGGGTTTTGGTTTGGGCTTTTGCTTTTCCATTTATCTTGGTGTTTGGTTGCTCGTTCCAGACAGAGCTTGGTGTTATTGTGAGCTACGTGGAGATTCAATTGCAAATACAAGCACTGGAAAGTGACACAATCTTCCACCAGATCTCAAGGACATGCAATGTGTACGGACAGCAACAAGGCCCGTAACCTTGAAATGTTTCATTGACACACAATTGTAATAGTCAAAAGAACTTTTCGCAGAACTCTAAATGTACACAGAGCATTGTTTCTTTGAAAATTGCTCGACATCATTTTACACTTAGTTTACGCAATAAAACGACAGGACTCCTTCTAATTCTGATATTTTGGAGCAACATTAGTTTAGCAATAGCCAGTCTAACACTGGTGAGGAATATCCTGCCTAGTAATTATCTTCCAAAGTGAAAATATAACAGTGGTGGATAAAGACAGATAAGACAAAGGATGTTTACCGCAGGATGATGGGAAACAGAGCAGTCTTTAGAGTATTTCATAATTTAGACGTCTAATTTGAGACCACTAACATAAACAGGCAGTGTTAGGAACAGTCTATTTGGTAAAATACTTATGTAAGATAACAAGTAAGATAACATCCAGCGTGTATAGAAGAGTAGAGAAGAGAGAGATGGAGGGGGCAGTGAGAGCACGTGTTGATATTGTTTTATTAATACGTTTAATTGGGCAATTCATGATTATTTCTAACCCAGGTAGAAGGTCTTGAACTATTCTCCTTAATGTCAGTAGACTTCAAGAGTAAAAATGAGTTGGAAAGGTGGAAACAAATTGAACTAACTAAATTACAGAACAAACAATCTTTTGCTGTGTTACTATACGGTAACAAGGTGCAACAAGTATTCTAGTATTTCCATCCAGCTGACAGTTGTTACTTATTTTCTTTCTTTCTTTCTTTTTTCTTTCTTTCTTTTCCATTAAAGCAACTGACGAATTGCACTTTGAATGTCTTTCACGTTATTAAAAATCCAAAAATGTAGAGCTGTTCAGGGAGTTTATGTCTTTAAACCAAAACATCCTAATACAGAATAGATATGTAATACACTGGCCAATGTTCAAGTAAAATGCAGATCAAATCAATACTCTTTCAAACAATAAGATAATAATTAACTGTACAAAATGGATTTCTATTCTTTAACAGTAATGATAAACAGTGCTGTAAATTTCCCATATTCGTTTTTGATTTGAAACATTACAGTACATTCTTTTCTTTTTTTTAGAAACAAATTGGATCCCCTTGGAGGATAGCTTTCAAATGTATCAAACGTTCAGAAATGGCAAAAAAAAAGACAAACAACAAAATAATAAATAGACTAACACTAACACTAGATGTTTGCATGGTGTGACATCAGCACACTCCCCTGTTACACTGAATCTGAGAACATGTGCAGAATTCGCCTTCCATGTTGTCCCACTCTGAGCTCACAGCACTATGAATAAGGAAGCTGATATAATGCTGGAAGAAGGGATGGTGGAAGTAAGACCTGCTCAGAAAAGGAGAGCAGGATAAGTTGTGATAAAGTGGAATCGTTGAGCAGTAACATAAGTACAAGCAAAAACAACAAAGCTCATTACGTTAACACTGTGGTCTGCTCCAATTGTTGATACTGATATCAAATCAATTGCATTCCATAAGCACATCTCTTTTCACGTTGCATAGCTGACACAAAACATTTCAAAAAACGGTTTACATGGTTCAAAGTAAGCTACCGGTACGTAAAGTTCATTGCAAAGTTGGGACATGGTCAGCACAGGAAAAGTAAAGCAAGGCGTGTTTTTGATGGTTGGTATATAGTGGTCTTGCAATGAATGTTCATCTGTGATTCATTTGTGTCAATGTAGATTAAATGTATTGTTTCAGTGACTCTGTCAACCATCATTAAAATTCTAAATGGTTCAGTCTTTCTTGTCCAATATTCTGCTCAAATGGAAGTCTAATAAAAACATGTTTGGATTTTGCGCTTTTGATTTTGGGCTTTTGTTTTATCATTATGAATGTCTCTCGGGACAGACCTCGTCTGTCTCAGGTCATGACAATAGAATTTGTGAATTGACCCCAAAAATGGAAAAACTGCCTTCTTGTGGTACATATCTGACAGCTGCTGTTCTTCTTACTTCATGACATCTGACGGTTCCACAGGTGTGAATGGGATCCTTCAGCCTCGGCTGGGTTTGTGTGAAGGGGAAGTCCTTGGCCCTATCGGGCTTCTCACTGGTACTGGTCCTGGAAGTTCCCATTCCCACAATGTTGGTCTCCGCCCTCGTCCTCTTGCATGGTCACTCCTCTCTTCTTTTTCCAACCCTGTTTTCGACCAGATGAATTGTCTGTGGTTCCATAACTCTTTTTGGGAGCCATGACGTTCTCGTTGTTGAGCTCTGACTCTTCAGCCAGCTCATCCTCATCAATAATGCCGCATTTATCCTCGCTTGTGCTCTCAGGGTCTGCCCAGTCCTGCTCCTCTCCCGAAGCAAAGATAGCGTAGAAGATGACCCCTGAGTAATGCACCATGGCCGCAATAACAAATACATTCTGCCACTCCAGACGGGTCTGTGGGGAGATGAATAGGAGTCAATGAACTTCCTGTCAAAGGTAGACTTATTGATCTTTCAACAATGTACCACTGAGGTAACTCTCTACATCAGCTGGCTTATTCCTGGACTGTGAAATACTATTGTGACAATGTGTATAATACATTTTACAGCGTTATAAAACATGAATGACAGCCTTTGATGGGTGCAGGATTCATATAACTCTGATTTTTTTTGAAGGGGCACTTCACCAAAAAACAAACCTGATATATTTTATACATACAGTGAGGGAAAGCCTTCGTGGGGGACACAGTTGAAAATGTATAGCTTCTGAGCAAGGTTGTTTTATACACTTAGAAGGCTGGATGTGGTTTTATAAGGATTCAAATCAAAGCAAAGCAATTAAATAAAATATCCAATGAACTAAAGCCAGACGCAAACATATTTTAGAGGGAACCATTTACACTCACGGTAAGGACCAAATTAGCTGAGGTGACTTATTGGTGAAATAGCGCATAGATATACAGGACATGCAGAGTAGTCACTGTTATTAATCTATCATACCTTGTGTTTAGTTAGGGCTCCAACAATCAAGGGGCACACCATCCCAGAAAGTGTTCCTACCCCATTCGAGATGCCCATCAGGATACTGGCATAGCGAGGGGCAATGTCCAAATGATTGACATTAAAACCTGAGGATATAGTAAACACAAGATGATTCGATCACTGTTACAGTAACAAGATGATAGTCCAAAAAAAAAAGATTATTTGGCATTTCACATTTAGTAAATGTCAATATAAAAGTTTTAGAACCGATTGCATTTTGCTTGTTTGGTTGCCCTGACAACAATCTATAAAATACGCAGGAAAAGTGCCTGCGTGAAGGCTTGGCACACTAATGTATGTATACTGCATCACACCCAAAGGAGAAGTACCATACTGCAATTCACTTTTAGCTGTCTTTCATAGGACAAACCTTTCAAAAGAAAGAAATTCACGAGGTCATACACGGTTTTCCCCTGCCTCAATTTTCAAACAAAGCCCTCACATTTTACGTTTATCTGACAGTCACCCTGAAGACCTGTGTCTTTGCCTACTTTTTAAATTAAAGGTTAAATACAAATCTTTCTTGAATAGAAATAATAATACCTGAGATGGCGAATCCGCTGAAGCCTACAGCCAGCACTAGGAAGGAGATGGCCACCCCACGTGTGTGAGAGAACCCAACCACCAGAAGAAAAGTAGCCTCCATACCAAAGCCTGTGAGAAGGCAGTATGAAACAGTATAGTCACTTAAATCACTCCAAATTTGCATTTCCACCAAATTGTTATACCTGTAATAAATGTATCAATAACCCACAAACCATAGAAACCAAATGGAAAAGCTTGGTACTAGACCTCAAAGACCTGGGAGACCAAATGTCACACTGCAGTCCTTATAAATGTAGACCTTTCTGGGGTCCTACCATCTCTGCAAGACTCTCTAATTCAAATATTGAACATAAAGTGTGAAAATGTACATTACATTGTGTCTCAGCTGAGGAAAGGTGTGCGCTCTCTGTCTACATGTACTATATGAAATTGTTATGCCGGTTATGCAGGTTTTAGGCTGAAAGACCAAACACAGCGTCCTCAGCTGCAGTTGGCTGTTGTTTTAGGAAAGAAGAAATGGCCAAAATGGTCTTAACATTTTCAGAATGTTTTAAAAAACATAGTTAATAGTTTCCAAAGGCCGACACGTGTCTTAAATCTATAGAAATGTTGGTGTGTGTGTGGGTTTGATACTCCTAGCCTCGTATATTGGTCCGTATGTTGTAACACGGTCAGGTAGAAATAGGTAAGGGATTTGGGGCATCCAACCTCACACCCGCCCACAGGCATAAACTCTAGATTTCCGCTTCCACTGGTGAATGAATTTAGATTTTACCACTGAATTAAAAACTCATCAAACACGTTGTGCAGAAAAGGGGATACATGTAAAGTGTGAATATGAGAATCATTCACCATGCTGTAGTTTGCATGACACTTTTGATTTTGTATGTCACAGAGCCAGTGATGCACAGTATTATTATTCTCAATGCAAACACGAGCACATAAGCACTGGGTAAAAAACGGATCATTTCAGTTTAGGACATAAAGATCAAGCATCGCAAAACGTTACCCTAACATACCTCCACAGTTCATGATTTTCCTCACGTTTGTCGTAGACATGATTTTGTTACTGCGTAAGAAGTCCGCCAGCTGTCCTCCAATGGGAACCACGATGGTCATCACCATATGGGGTACAGCAGACAGAATCCCCACCTGTAGGGAGGGCACACATCCAAGGAGCCGTAAAGTACACGTGTCACACGGTGAGCAACGCATCTGTGTTCATGGACGCTTTGCACTGTCAGTTCAATGGGTATACTGAAACTATGAGGCCAACCTTGCTGATGGGGAAGCCAAAGACTTCCTCGAAATATGCTGGCTGGCTGATGAGGAGCAGGTAGAAGGTCCAGCTGCGGCAGAAGTTGGCCACGATGATGGCATAGACAGGCATAGAGGTAAAGAAACGACGCCACGGAGTCTTGAATTTCTGTGGAGGCAGAGGAAAGTCAACTTCTGTGTGTGTGTGTGACCTTATAAGGATTTTGGTGAAATAACAAATACTGCACTGTGATACATTGAAATTAGCAGCATATTACACACACACACACACACACACACGAACCTCAGTGGCACTCAGTAAGTTGACCCTTTCTCCAATGGCGGCCTCTATGTATGTCCTCTCCTCATCGGTGATGGTGGGGTGGGCAGCTGGGCTTCCATATGCCAGCAAGAGCCAGAACACATACCATAGGATTCCAAAAACACCTTGTGATGAAATTATGACAAGTCAAATGGTTTCATGTAAATGCATCACCATGTGCAGGAATGTTGAAAGAATATGTCTTCGTGATACTGAAGGTAGCCTGAGGGCGAGCCAGACTAATTAAAATGGGCCCGGACCTTCTCTGGACCACAAGAATTTTCATTATTAAAATGATACGAACAAGGTATTAGTCACAGAGGCCAGGCAGGAAAACGCTCATTTACATCGATAAATCATGAGATTATATCACCGGGGAACCACAGTAATCTTATTGAAACACATTAGACAAAGTATGAATGCGATGTGAGTGCGAATCGATTTAATCAAACTCAAAAGCAATTCGGATAACACTTATTGTGCGAAGCATGGAGAGCGCCACTGCACCGAAGAACAATATGTCAGTGTCTCTCTACTGACGTCAGGAGAGCAGCTCTTCGCGTCACCGAAGGGACACCTAGTGTATTCGGTGACTTGCGACTCAACACCTCTTGAACGTCCCGTGGAAAACTCTGCCGGTTCACATACAAATAATCAAACTGATATTTACAAATCCATGTGATATTAGCCTAAATCTTACATGTCTTACCATAGATATAGAAGACTGAAGGCCACCCAACATACTGAACCAGTATTCCAGCTAAAGGCATGGCAATCACTGCTCCTGCATAGGATCCTGGGAACATTGAGTGCAACGTTTTGATTATTCAAGGTATCATTGTGCTACAGTAACAGATCAGTGATAACATCTTACTTTAGCATTCCATTTCAACGGCAAATCAGATCTTAGTTGCATTTTGCCAAAAACATTTCAAATATCGTCTCAAAAAGTTGATTACTATTGACAGTACATGTGTATTATAAACAAGCAAAATCTTGTTGCCGTGCTACTGTTAGTACCTTTCCTTCAATACTATAACACGCAACAACATTAAAAAACTGCAGTGTAGAGTAATAATTTGCACATTCGTCTCACCAAGTAAATGCGGTCAAAATGAGCCAATGGCGCTGACCCCAGACCCGTTTCCATTTTAACTTGGAGTGTTTGTGCGTGGACGTTAAAGTGGACAGAGGCTCTGGTAGCTTTTTGTTGTGGTGCATTTCGGATCGTTCCCCCACATGAATGATGACAGACTGACAGTTTCACAATGCTTCAAGTTGACAGCTGACAGCCCACAGAGGCGTCACTCACCACAGAATGAGGTGGTGGCCAGTCGGCTCCGTTCTAGAGGTGGTGCCCATTTGGACCACATCCCATGGCATGCTGGGTAGGTGACACCCTATCAGGGGCACAGCAAGAAAGACATCAAAGGTCAAAGATTCACTTCAGATTCCCCAAGAGAACTTTTCCCGTAGAAAACGCACTTTCTTACCTCCACTAAGCCCTGCAGGATGCGGACAAACATGACGCAGCCATAGTGCACCCTCGCCGCTGATGGGATGAACATATTCAGCACCGACGTCAGGAAAATGGCCGCCCCAAATACCCTGTGGAAATACCCGGCGTGTGATCACATTGTATACAGAGACAAATGTGGCAGAGGCGGTAACATCAATATCCAACCTAAACCACTTTCATTATGGAATGAATGCCTTAACTGTTGTACACTGTCTCAAAGCGAGATGTCTACTAGTGGCAGGCAATATCTCAAAATATCTCATGGCCAAAGCAAGTCAGTCAGCCTCGTGATAAGACAGATCTCACGCCTCTGCCTTTGACGGACAGAGATAAAGACGTCCAAACCACTCATTTCTCCTTCGTCACCATTGTGTCGCTTAGCTCCCTTCCCTGTTCTCCCTCACCTCGTCCCCCCTTCCTCCTCTTTTTCCAAAACAGCGTGTAAGTGACACTTGTAATATTCCAGTGGCTGGTGTATCGGGGAGAAATCAGAGGCAGGATCTTTCATTATTAACTCTGTCAGTGGCGTGTCCTCTTTTCCTGTGAAGCTTTTATTACAGGGCCGCTATCGGCGCCATCGGCAGCCGTACGGCTTTAACCCTTTAACCACACGGGCCGAGGAAGCACTCCTCGCACCCCATCATCATCTAGTTCAGTCACACGTGCTCTCCTTTCTTAACATGCGTGTGTTTAGTGCATGACTCCCACGACTCATCATGCACTCCAACGCCACATGGAGAAAAGCTACAAATGAATAAAAGCTACAAAAACATCCAAAATAACCAGTCTGGATCGCTGCACATCCCAGCTCACGTGTAACATCAACCAGTGTCCCTCTCTCGCGCAACGTTCAATACTTTCTGTGCTTTGTCACAGTGAAACCATCAATAAAGTGTATGTCACCTGTTGGCAGCCAGCTTGTTGGAGATGAAACCTCCGGGAATTTGAGTGACAATGTAGCCCCAGAAGAAGGAGCCGTGGATCAGCCCCACTGTCTCCGGGTCCCAGTTGAACTGAGCCATCTGTAAGGGAGGGGGGAAGTGAGTGTGTGTGTGTGTGTGTGTGTTCAGTAGGTACATCAAGACCTGGAGATAGCTATGCAGAGTTGGTGATAAAACTAGCCTTTACTTAAAATGTAAAGTCATTTACCATCACACCACATTCATTTGGTATATTGTACTTGGAAGCATCACAGATACATTATTGAATGACTGTGAGAATTTATTCTGAACAATTATTAGGAATGTTTAGCGACACCACACTAAGATACAGCCCTGAAAATCCCCAAACTGGTGCAGAAAGCTAATTAAGCCATTGCTTCTGACTACCTGAAGCACTGCCGTCCCATTGACATAGACAGTGTTGTTGTTCACCATCTCCACAATGGCCACACCAAGGTTGCAACGGATGCCAAAAGAGATGCAGAACCCCAGGCCACTGAGAATGGCAATGATGTAGCGCTTGGGCAGACCCCCGCAGTAACAGTCCAGCAGAGGGGCGCTGTGGCGGGGCGCTGCCACTGGACACCCATCCTCTGTCAGCTCAATGTGGTCCTCCTCTTCAACGTTGGTACCGTCGATTTTCCTGCAAGAGCAAATACGGGAGACGATGCAGCAGGAAGAAAGGAATGAAAGCTTGCAACTGGTATAGGAGTCATTGTGATCATTGTTGCAATGGTGGTACTATTCAGTCATTGTTTGATCAACCAGAATCAGAATCAAGGAGATATATTCAACTTTAATGTCCATTACTTCACTTTTCAACACAATGCCACGTTCGGTTGAATTCTGTGACTCTTCAGGCTGATGCAATACAAGGATCTCAGGCAATATGACTGAAGGAATTACAATCTCCACTGCAGCTTTGAACGATATTTGCATGATCGTAAACCCACAATCGTACCACTTTTTAATGTATGATTTGTGGAAATATTTGTATCAAAAAATGAGCGTGAGAACGTGAGTGTCTCTACTCTCTTGCAGAGGGGAGGTGAAGCCACCAAAAAGGTCACGGCACATCTGTTACTGGGTTGAGCTCTCAGCTCCGTCACTCCCCACACCTGCTCCATTACCCAGAGTCCATCTCTAGCACGGTCCTCCAGCTCCCATGAAGCGCTTTCATCTGTCTGCATCAGATCTACACCTGAGTTCTCCTCCAGCAAGACAGGAATTAACAGGAAACCTTTGTTTCATTTGTTTTATTGTGTGTAAAGGTATACTCAACATACGTTTTAATTCTGAACAAATAAATGGCCTGCTAGGAGTAGGAGTGCTCAGTGTTTGAAGTATTACCAGTGCCTTTACAATGATGACAATTGGTCACCTATTTTGTATCACAGAATAATATGTCTTCTTAAAAGTAAGCCCTCTTTAAGTCTTTCATCTTTTGCAAAGCATTAGATGAAAATATAAAAAGCAATTCTGAACAGATAGAATAACTGATTTCTAAAATAGGGTTGTCTAAAAGGTCATTTACAACATTTTCTTTATTGGGACTCTGCACTCTATTAGTTTATATCAGTCTCCTTGCACATACCACCACCTCTCTTCACAGACTCATGCACTTGTTAATCTAAGACTGGCTAACTCTCCCCATAGTCCTCAGTAACATCATGTATAGTGCAGGGCAGCACATAAGGGAAGACATTCTGGCTACCAGAATCATGGAACTGAATGAGGGCACTATTTGCTTCAGTAACTAAGTCTCTATGATAGAACAATGCACACATTGCTGCATCAAACATTGTGTACAAACTGCATCAAGACACAATGACAGCATTTCATTTCCCTTTCATATACCATTGTAACAGTTCTCCAAGAGACGGTATCATAATCAGAGATAGATTTTCCTAAATTCAGATATTTTCTTATTTTTTCCCTCCAATATATATATTATAATCACTGACTTCATGTTCATTTTTAAACTGTCACGTTACTTGGTCATTGATACAACGCACCATATGACTACTGCATGTTATCCATTCAACCCCCTTTTTAATCCAGAGTTTCTGAACCTTCCAAAGAGAAGCAACACCTTATGTATTAATCCCTCTGCACATCCCAGAAAATGAAATTAACTTTCGTACGGATTTTACTCAAGTATTTTCTTCAGATATATCAAATTACTGTTCAGGGTAGCATCGGGTCCTGATCAATGTCATGCAACGGAACTGATAACTAACTATTCAGATCAAGAATGAACAGTGTAACATGCATTTGCAAAACACACAACTGGACAAATTGATGAGTTCCTGATTGATCTTTTTTAATTCCCTGTTAGATTCTTGTCGGACTTCATCAGTTTCATCTAGTAGTATCGTTTTCTGTTGGCTCGTGGATTTCTTGGTCACCCTTGGATCCATCTAATATTAATCACTTTGTGGTCTATGACAAATAAATAGTGCCAGGGTGAAATTGTTTTATTCTTTTACATAATTATTTTCATAATCTCCAAAGATAATTTGTACAATTATTTTCCCTGTATGGAAGAATCTTCTCATTTTTTTCACTTCTTTGTAATGTGCACTGTGAGTACACTCCATCGCAACATGCACAAATTCATTTTCCAGGAAATTGCCTACTTAGTCATTTATCTCTTTTAATGTTAACAATCTACCTTATATATCATAACCCCCACCCCCGCTCCTCCATACACACACACACACACACACATCCACCTGTGAAATATGTATCAGATATGGATTATATGTTTCTATGTCTTAAAATAAAATCTGTGATTATATCACTGCCATTGCCTGGCAAGCACAAGAATCAAATATTTATTAATCTTCAGAATCTCTGAGAACACATTGATCTTAATCTGCTCGCTTCTCTCTGACAGTTGATGTTTTAGCCCTCTTAGTTTACCATTCTTGCAAAGTCATATACTTAAATATGTAAATCTCTGCCATGAATACGTTCAAAGAACAATAAATGAATCGTGAGTCATAAAAATAGTATTTTTTTGTTCAATCCATCGTCATGTTCAATCCATCCAGTGCTATTTGAGAGTGAGGATGAA
>OMOT01038895.1:3593-16772 GCA_900312575.1 Acanthochaenus luetkenii
TGTAACACAAATGATGTACTGGCTATAGCCCCGATATCCAGTGTGGTCTTTAACCTCAGGAACCACATTTCCGCACAGCTGTCTCAGAGGACGGCCCCGAGCCTGCTGCTTCCCTGACATCTTCATCGGGTCCAGCGGTCAGTATGGCCGCTGGTGGGTCGCCTCTCGACCCGTGCCCCGCTCTCCTTTCAGCTAAGTAGAAAAGACAAACACGTGTAAGTCAATGACATGTATGATGTCCACACAAAAGCAGTTCCTCCATGCACACACTTACACAACATCTTATCTCCTGGGTTTAATCCATGGCATAATGGTCAGGTAAATTAAGAACAACGATCTCCCATTTGCTTAATCTCCATTGTGTCACCCGAGGCCCCACGATATGATATTATCACAATACTTGAGCCACGATACGATATTATTGCGATTTCTAACGATTATTGTGATATGTTGCAATTTATTACCCTTTTTGACTGCAAATTATGTCGCCAAAGGAAAATGTGGCTCTAGTTTGGAGAAGGTGACACAGCAGTGTCCAGTCATCTGTGAAGTGCTGTTATAGTCACATAGGAATCCACCGTCCTCGACGTCCACACGTCGCAGGTCAATGCGGCTCTTTCTGCTGTACTCAAGGATTCCTCAACTCTAAGCTCGACTTCTCTGTACAGCTTGTGTACGGCTGTGTCGGTTTTGTTATCCTAGTACCAAAATGTTCAATTCCTTTTTTAAATATGAATAATTAAATAATAAAACATCACATGCCGTCCGTGTATTGATACTATTTTGTCATGCAAATTATTGCGATACTATGCTGTATTGATCGAAGACTAAAGTCAATAAGCTGGCTGTATTGCACAACTTAGCTCCAGGGATGACATCATATAGCCTAATTAAGTCGACGGTCATCAGTGTACACCCTATAGGGGATTGTAAATATTTGTAACTAGACTGTTGCCTGTTTATGTGGGGTTTCGTCTATTTGTTTTTCAGTAGTGGTAGTAGTATTTGTTGTCATTGTCAGGGATTGGTCTTACCAATAGCACTACATGGTGTTAAGATGGGCTTTTCCGATTGCGCTCCCTCAGCAACGGAGGCCCGGATCTTCCTAACCACGTAGATGCTAGCTGGGATGTGAGACAAAAGACAACCAGAGATCAATTCATAGGAAAAAATAGCATTGAAGAACCTAGAAAAGGATAATGAAGGAAATGTTTATCAAGTTATTAAGTCAGATGCAAACAATTGGCGCTCTTAAAAAATATGTGGACTGAAGCAAAGATCTGTCTGAAGTAAACAGACAAATATAGCCTGTTATTCAGCGTTATGGTTGAAATCCCCAGTTAATGACAGTAACAGCCTAATTAATTCCTTCCTCCTCATACAGCTCACCCATCATCCTCATACTACCGACTTGTAGAAGGTGACCAGTTATGGCTTAAATTGTGAATTCCTCTGCTCATCAATATTTATTCTATCGATTGTAGCCATTGGCTATTAGGGCTTTGTAGTCAATTACTATATTTCTCCTATGGCCTAATAGCCGCTTCAAGAAAAATACTATTTACTTAAATCAATCAAACTCGCATGACGAAAAAAAAAAACGTGCTTATTTCCAATATGAAAAACGACATATAGGTATTACCATTCTCATAACTGAAAAGCAACTAAGACGTTATTCTTTGTGCAAAACATAACATCGTTGTGTAAATTGTCTGTATACCTCATCCACCCCTGGCTGTGACGTGCCGTCCACAAACAGGGATAACAGCACCGGTAAGGAAATGACACAGACGGTGATCAACGCACCGTGACCGGCAGAGAAGGCCTACCTTTGATCAATAGTCACACCATACGGTTTGGTCTCCGGGTGAGGAAGCCTCGTCGTCGCGGCAACACGCTGCCCTCTGCGAGAATAACCGATATTCACAGCAGAGTCGTTATGAAAGCGCACACCCGGTGGACAATCCCAGGGGCGGGACTTAAATATCCCCACCCGCATTGTGATTGGCTGAGCTGTTACGCAATACAGCGTCAACGCGAATCGCTGGCACGCCGCTACAGAGACACGCAAACACGCGCAGCTTCTCCCTCACACGTGTACACATCCGCGTTCTAGCCTTTTCACTTACACTTGTTTTACTTTCAAACTAGGTTTGATGTGTTAGATTTGCATGTTGCATTTCATGTGGAACTCAAGGTCCCAGAGTCTGGAGGAAGAGCGGAGAGGCACACAGTCCAAGTTGCTTGAAGTCCAGTGTGAAGTTTCCACAGTCGGTGATGATTTTGGGTGCCGTGCCATCTGCTGGTGTTGGTCCACTGTGTTTTCTCAAGTCCGAAGTCATAAAATATTTTATTTGTTATTGGTCTTGTGTAATATTCACATTTTCTGAGATACTGAATTTGGGGTTTTCATTAGCTGTAAGCCATAAACAAAATTAAAAGAAATAAAAGTTTGAAATATTTCACTGTGTAATGAATCTATAAGAGTTTCACTTTTTGAATTGAATTACTGAAATAAATTAACTTTTCCACGAGTCTAATTTAATGAGATGCACATGTACATCCTCCAGCCCCCATAAGTCCTTTTCCACCTTTCCTCTCCACTTAACAAATTGTACATGGACAGTAAAGGGAGCAAGTCCTGAGCCTCTTCCCAGGCTAAAGCTCTTTACTTAGTTTTAATATCAGCCAACACACTGACTCTAAACAAACATCCCCATAATGTGCCTTTAGTCAACTTTAGTATCTGCTCCTAAACAAAACACTGTGCAGGCAAAACACTGTGAAGACTTCAGACAAAATCACGAATGTAGTATTTATTATTCAGCATTTTGTTGCAATTTACAGGGCATCATTTTTCCATGTCCAATCATGACAACCTAAATTCGGATCTTGTATTTACCATGTGGAATCAACGCAGGGCGCAACCTGGCATAAACAGTGCACAAATCTTCTCACGATAATACAGCAGTTTCTCATAGTTGTATTTCTATTTTAAATATATACACATTTAATTTAACTTAAAACGGTTTCATACAACAAGACAAGCACAACAACCACACAAACAGGCCACACAAATCTCATTCTTTCACAACACTACAATAATCTTTTTTTTTTTTACAATACAAAATAAAACTGCAATCACTAGGGTTAAGAAAAGAAACGATAGTGAGGAGTTCCGTCATAAGGAATGATATGAGCATTGGGGTTTTGAGGGGTGGAAGTTTGAACTGTTCAGTGCATAACGCCTTGAAGCAAGGCGGTAGTACCTTCCTACACCACTTGAGGATCACAGTTCACTAGGTCAACTGCAGAGCCCCTCCTATACATTCTGATCAAGGTATCAAGAACTTAAGTTTAAGAGCTCTCCATTTTCCTGCTGTATTGCTACCAACAATGGCAAACCATCTAGCAAATAGCTGTCTTTGTGGTTGGGTAGGTGTTCACTGCCTGGCATAAACTTATTACAGAGGTTATCTTGATATTTTTTGTTCAAAATCATGCTAAGCAACTTAAGGGTAGGAACCAGGGGGTAATTAGGCATTAGGCCTTCTGCCCTTCAACCCCACACTTTTCAGTTTTCTCACTAAACAAGAAATTACACAAAACTACAAACATTCACTAGAGGGATTTAAGTGGGCGGCTGGAGTGTTGATGGCCTGGACTCAGTCTATCCTGATCTTCTGATTGGTCATCCTGTAGATAATGCTGTCATATCCTGGGTCCATGTTCCACAGGTTGTAGCAGATGACTATGACAGCGAGGGCCAGACCAATCATCAGCCACAGCACAATGTTGAAGACCACAGAATAGTGGAAGTTGTACTTGTAGGCCAGGTTATACGGGCTGTTTGGGTTACTCTGCGGGGGACATAGAAAATAATTTACAAGAATAAAACAGAACCAGAAAGGTAGAGGGAAACTAAGCAATTAACAAGTAGGCAAGCCTCAGACGTACAATCTGTTTGGACTCCAGAATGGAACGAGACTTCCTGGTCAAAGGAGCCTCGAAGCTCTTCACCGTCACAACCTCCACCACAGCACTGTTACCATAGAGACCATACACATCCTCTCCAAACTGCAACGTAAAAGAAACAAAACCAGGGGTATAAACAGATGTTAAATGAATGATTGAAGAAGTTCTGTTGACATGGCCCTTCAGACCTCCTCCTTACCTTCTGCAGGAGAGAGGCCAGGATGGCAGTGGCATCGCGGTACTGGGGGGAGTCCTGGCCGTAGCGCCGACTCAGCTCCTCCAGGCCAGACAGCTCCAAGACGTACAAGTCAGGGGAGTGGTCCTTGGCCAGATGCCTGTGCCTCTTCAGCTAGACAGGAGAGAAGAAACAGAAATCTTAGTCACAGCCCATATAAAAAATAAAATATTAACTGGTTTCTGCCAACCTGGATGACTTACAAGAGCTGTGATGTCATGCAGTACTTGAACCTCAGACAGGAAGAGCAAATCAGCCTATGAAGCAACACAATAAAGAGGTAAGACAGGAAAAAGACTCCACAAAACAGTTTTCCACCGGGTGAACACAAACCCGAGGATCCTATGCAATTAAATAATTGTATCAAGGAAAACACAAGGTCTCAATCCTAGGACCTGTGTCAGATAGACCTGATTACTTGATGATAAAATACTGCATGCATAAATATACTAATAACTGTAGGGATGTACAGATATATCGGCAGACTATCGGTATCAGCCAATATCAATTTCTGGCATTGTTCTGCCAATTGCTGCTGTAACACCTGAATTTCCCCTAGGGGATCAATAAAGTGCAATCTAATCTATCAGCTTTAAAAAGCAATATCACTTAATACAACTATCAAATTAGCAACAGAATAAAACTAACATGGTCTTTTGTTTAAAAACCACTTAATTACCTTAAGACAGGCAAATCTGAAAGCCTGTTTTGTACCTGCGTTTGTACTAAGATTCTTACAGAAATGCATTAAGAAAGCATATCGGTGAATCAATAAATATCTGTGAATTAAAGCAGAGGCCAAGTCACAACAACTACTGTAAAACTATAATACATTTAAGCAGCTATGTATACAGCTGCCCTAAAATCCAATCCTGTTTAATTCACAAATAATATTATTTCCACAAATTTATATTAAGGCCAACCTTAATGGCATACAGATAGTATCTGCCAATATTTGTCTTATCAGCATATTAGTACCAGCTCATAGCCACAGATATAAACTAATATCGGTGGATAAATTCACATGAAAAATAAAGCTTAAAGACTTCAAATGTAAACAAATAAGCCACCAGATCATCACAATTTTTCTTTGAAAGCGACATGTGACGGCATGATGGATGGGAGGGAAGTCAGGGAACGGCAAATAAGGTCGGTATAGAGAATTCAGTGCAGTAATTTAGCTCTCTAAATCATACATTGGGTATGATGGTGGTAAGAGGCTGACCTCTGCATTGCGGCTGAGAGAGTTGAGGGGCAGGGAGGCCAGCACGGAGCCATCCTGGGACAGACGAGCACGGATCTGCTGCAGGGTAACTGGCAGGTCCTCGAACAAAGCATTGGCCTTGCCCAGCATATACAGCCTCTAAAAGAAAGCACACAAGGCAGAAAACCATTACAGATAGCACTTTGAGATATACTGATAGTAATCATGCCCTGTTCAGTCTCAGTATAGTTTTCATTACCTCCTCACTAGGGGCCAGCTGCAGCACCACAGGGGTGTCCTCAGCGAACAGAGTGTGTACCATCTCTGCCACACTGTCCAAGGTGAAGGGCACCGGCTGGAAGGAAGACGAAGAAGAGCCACTGACAAACAAAACCAATCCCTCTTATTCAAATAGCATCCCAGTGTATGTTGTCATCACCACAAGTCCAGTCTGACTCACGTTCTCCAAGGGGTAGGAGGCCACGCTCCGGGGCAGGGCCAGACTATCAACCCCTCTCACCACCACCAGACAGTTAGCCTTGGGACGCTGGAACAACGGGCCAGCCTGGAGGCCTGGCCAGGACAGATCCTGTACAAATAAACATACATTTTAAATCATAAACAACTGGACAAAATACTACTTTGTCTATATATTTAACAAGTGTTTTGTTTAAGCTGTGTAACTTACCCATACCATTAACAAGTTATTAACATTGCTCTGTTGTATTCTGCATGCTGATATAATTCTATTTTTGCCATGTCCAAAGGCATGCACACTTTGTTGTGTTCTGAGGTAGTCTTCTACCTATTCTATTATTTCCTTAACCCATTTACCTTCGTTCTTGTGCCTTTTAATATATGATCATCAGCTGCACATGGATGTTAACATTCAAGATAACTGATGTTGACAAATTCTTATTGACCCTGTTGAATAACCTATTACATCAAAACCACTGTATGTTCTGCACATACGACTAAACAGAGCATCTTCTGTTAAATAACACAGCACCTCTTGAACAGAGAAGCCCATGGTTAGAGCCACCAGGTCAGGGATCTTCTCTCCAGAGATAGACCAATCTCCTTTCTGGAAGGACACAAACTCTGGAGCCTGCAACACTGTTAAGCTGTCCCCATGAACACCTGGGAAAAAACAATAGGTTGTTAAGCTATAGGTCAAATACACTGAAAATAATACAGTCATAATATAAATACTTCAAAAACTGAAGCTGGTCAAGACCTATTCCTCAACCTGGTACTTTTTCAGATAGTGTGCACAATGCAAAGAAGTTTATAAATTCATAAACCTTTAAGTCTAAATATTGTATGAGTTTGTGTTACTGTGCGTTACACAAACACAACCTGTATTTGTGTAACCTTTATTCGAGCCCAATATGTCAACAAACAATTTTCATTGATTTTACCAACTTTTGTTACCCAGTGTTTACTTTAACAAAGCTTTGGACATCACACATGTGGATTCAAAATTTGAGTCAGGCAGCCACATATTTTTCCGAACATATATTTTAAGAAGACCATCTGAATCTTCCCTACCTATTGACATGGCACTGGGGCTGCTAGATATGACAATATATATTCTGGGACGAGAAAAATGTCTATCTTATACGATATTTGTATGCAATGGATCATCAGCTCTTATCACGAGCGTGGCTCTGTATGTAATCTGGACCGCTTAGCTCCGCTACATTTGACCAAATGCTATGTGAATACAGTTATTTTGACTCAATGCTGGGTAAGTACCGTAAAGACACCATTAGACACGCAACACATGGTTTCACAAGAGACGGCTCACTTGACTGCAGTCATACCGGGCTGTTAATAATCTGCTATGTTTTTGCCACCTTTAGTTGACTTCTTCCGTAGATTAGTGAATTCTTATAACTTACAATTCTACATGATCGCCCCCTGTTGATGACCTTTGGCAGTGTTTGGATTAGTTGGAAGTTCACAAATGAAAATGCACTTTTTTAACATTGTATGTTCATCGTATTTCCCATTTTTGTGTTAAGGGAGAAATTATTTTAAATAAAACGATCAAATGTTGTATTCTTTTTGTAATTTTTATGAGGCATGTAGGGATGGGTTTGATTTTCTGATTCAAATTGATCTTCATTTGCATGATCCGATATCGATTCAAAAAATCCTGAGAATTTTTTTAATATATGCCTTTTCACGTGGATGCATGAAGCTTTAACCCCGTTAGTCCCGTGTGGCCACTTAACAGGTTTACGCCATTTCTGCCACGTGTCTCCACCATGTTTGTTTACAAGCACAATAACAAACAAGTATAAAGTCACCAAAGCCACGCAGAATATAGACTGAGAATCTTGCCTAAATAAATATAATAATAATAAATATGGAGAAATCTTGGAGCGTTTCAAGGAGCAGTAACTGTCATATATAGTAAACATTTACCATGCAATGTTACTAAGAGAGTTATGGTAATACAGAGACTTATGTAGAGTAGACCGGGATACGGACAGAGAGAGATAACATGTTGTGTCAAGTTACTAAGTGTTTAAATAAAAGCCATTGTTCGGATAAAAGCCTCGGTCATCATTTTACAGTAACCATCTGCTGAGGGTGCGGCTAACTTAGGAAAGGACGATCCACTAGGGATCGGCAGGTTGAAACTGTGGTATCGATACTTCGATACTCAAATGCAACTTTTGAAAAGTATCAATTTCAAAGCTATTTTTAATCCAAAATGCGGTTGCTTCACTCAACAAGGTGGGAAACTTCCCAGTTCCCAGGTGTCTTGAACGCAGCCTTACAATCTCCAAGAAGTGAGACAGCAGTCATGAAGGGGCTTTAGTTTCATGGACTTAACAGTTTACAATGTCCAGAGGTTTTACAAGACTGTTGCCTAAAAAACTAACTGATTTCTTGCACTCAAAGGCAATTCAGAGCCATTTTCAATTTCTGATTGTTGGTTTAATTTGACTTGTTACTTCAGATATGGTTGTTCTTCTTTTGGTCATTTCTCTTCTGATACACTGCTGTAGTGTGTTGGTCATGTTAAATAAAAAGTACATTAATGTAACTGCTTTGGGGTTAATTCTTAATGCAAACATTAATATTTTTCATAATGCACCAGGTTAGAGGGTTCCTTGTACAAGTTACAGCATTAGTTCTCTGAGAATCTTTCATATCCAAGCAAAATTGGTATTGTAACTGAAACATCCCTAACCGAATAGATATTGAATCAAATCGAATTGGGAAATCAGTGGCGATACCCAGCCCTAGAGGCGTGTGGTTCATTAAATTTACAAAACACGTACTATATCGTGATACATATCCTTATCGTGATATTAAATTACCCATATCGTGATAGAGGATTTTGTCCATATCGCACAGCCCTACATGGCCCAACACATTGAACTGACCCCAACAAAATGAGCGATGACTCCTATGGCTTTACGTATTAAAAAATGAAATAGTATTAAACTGTAGTTATTTGGATTAAGCATTTATTCAGCTTCCTCAATAACATTAGGATATACCATCTAATCACATGATACTCGTCTTCAGCTGCTGTTCTGCTATAGTGAGAGACCTCGCCATGGTCACTTGTGTCACTACGGTGCCACAATTCATTTCCACTGACGTGTTAATTAGCAGCAGCAGCAGCAAACACCAGCTTTGTCAAAAGCAGAAGACTGGTCATGATGGGAGGCAGGAAGCCCCGACTACACCGCCGAGGGGGCAGAAACTCGTGATAGAGAGCTGAGATGATGAACGTAAAGAGGAACTCCCAAACGTTGAGACTGTCACATGACCTTCTGAGAATCAGCGACTACTAAGAATCAAATAAACCCTTTAAATTGTATGACGTCGTCGGATTTGCTAACCTTATCATAATAGGAAAAAGCCCCCACAGTTAGCTTTGGCTAACGCGTTAAACTAAGGTTCGCAAACTGGCAACCACATCATGTAGCAGGCTACGGTCTTCACTTGTTAGCCGGCTTGTTGGTGGAACAAACCGATCCAATAAGTCAACACTGACAATACAGCAACATAGCTATGTTATAGATGAAATAACACCCAACATAAGCGTTTGTCAGCCAGCCAAAGAAGCCAAAGGGCTATGCTAACGTTGGTCGCTAGCGAACTGCCATTTCCACATCCGGTGGCTACGTGACCCTCGTCCGGGAAAAGATGCGGTCAAAATAGCGTATCGTGAGTATCTAACGTTGCACACGTCTCACCCGTCGTGATAACGACGCCGAAGACCAACGCCGCGGTGAATACAGCCTTCATCCTCAGGCAGTTCTTCGGCGACATCTTTCTCATCGCTACAGCAGAGATCAGCTGACCTGACGTCACGTCGCCGCAGAGAACTATGGGAAAAGTGTCGTTTCTGACGCAGCCGTGGTGTTTACCAGACTTTTACTACTGGAAGAAACCAAGAGACTGCAAATGTTCATTATTACATGCGGAAAATACATTTATTACAAACATTTCAATATAATATTACATTCGTATGTCGTTAATATATATATCTTCAGGTTATATCAATCATGTTGTGGTGTCCCTGCCCTCAGGTTGAGAACCACTGTTGACTGGTGTAGATGTAGAAGTAAATGATTGAAGAAACTGAAGTGGGTTTTAATTATAACTATATGCTTGCTTTAACCATGTGTCTTTATTATCACGTTTATGTGTTTATGTGTTCCAAAGGAATCTTCATCCGGGCAAGAACTGCTTAGTAAGGCAAAGTTAGCTGCTACCTTCTATAAAAGGACCCCTGTTTGGTGTTATGAGACTTGAGGTTTGATGTCTTACCAGGATGTAAAGTGGTTTGTTTGACCTGTTTTGGGATTATACACTAAGTTGCCTGCACGATGATGCAAGACAACAGTTACCTCATTAATCAAGTCTGGTGTTAAGCCTTATTACCTCCCATATATACGGATGGTGATGGTTTTAGTTCCAGTTACAATTATTCGGAGAAAGCTAACATGGCAGTAAGGTACTCAATAAATGGCTGCTCGTTTGTGTGTGTGTGTGTGTGTGTGTGTGTTTGTACTCACTTTCTCCAGAAATTAGTCTATTCTGATCCGCGGTTTCACTCCCCTCACTGTTATCTCTAAGAACATGAGCATCTCTACCAAAGAAACAGGCAAGACTCAAATCTGTGATGTGATTGACATGTACTGTACACAAGCTGCTGGGTTTTAAAAAGGGAAAGGGAGATTCACTTTGTGGGCTCATGAAATGTTATCGCTTTTACAACCAAATGAGCCTCATTTTATGGCAGAGCCATTACATCCAAACCAGACAACGTAAGACCCCAGAATAGCAGCCAGAAGGCAGGCGAATGTTCAGTAGTTACACAAAGAGAACTACAGGACTTTCCTGTGCAAAGCCAAAATCTATCCATTCATATTTCCCCATTGAGACCCGAGTCTGACAGAATGACAATGAGCAGTTCAGAAGTACTCCCACAGAAAAATATGAAATAAGGCAATTTCGTGAGCGCTTCCTCGGGTCGGGGGCCTGAATCTAAGGAAACAGCTTTGCCTGGTGGGGCTAAATTGCTCCGGAACGAAATCCCCGCCTAAACAGAACAGTTGTCTGTGTGATTGAAACGATTCATTTGACATATTGGAGACACATTATCAGCTGCTATTCTTACAGATAGCGTTTAGAAATCATTGCATGACAATCATTGGGAAATCCACCAAACCTTATTTTCTTACACAAAGAAACCCCATGAGCTATACAAACCCAAGGTAAACAAAGGCACACAAGCTGTTGTAATTGATCATGCATTTTACTGGGAATTGGGAGAGATTGAAAAGAAACCTTCATGGTATAGAGTGAGTGATGACCATGTGGCAGCAGCAGTCACCTTGCAGCAACATTTTTTATTTAGAAAAGAAAAAAAAACCTGGATGGGATCTGTTTGCAAAGTGTGATAGCTGATTATTAGATGGTTATGGTCAGAGTCTAGTCTGTAGCTCTAAAATTACATCCTGGTGTTCTCTAAGGAGGGAGTGGTGGTCGGACAGGAGCTCTTGGTAATGGGAATGGCCCTCCTGCACCTTCTGCCTCGGGGCATGACACCGCCTGACTCCAGTGTTTGGGCTGAGTAATCCAGGCCCGAGTAGCTAAGCTCTCCTTCTCCCGCCTCTCGATTAGCTGACTGACAGCCTCTTGTCGCTCCGTGACCTTTACCTGGCTGTGTGAAATGAGCCAACTCCCTGCCTGGAGGGAGCAGCTGAGGCTCACCGCTCACTTCCTAAAGCTCTCTGAACTTTGCTGCTGAACGAACCCGCCACCCATGTCACACGTCTATCGCAGACTCAAGATCATCCTGGAGCCTAATATTAAGTCTGCTCTCCGAACAGTCCAGTTACCCGCTCTCAAGGACGGAAACTCAAATACAACATCGGTACCTAGTCTTTGTCCAGAGGTCTTATTGGGGCCTGATGTCCCCCTCTACAGCTCCATGGTCAGCTAGTGGCTCCACTACTGGAGCTCCTCAACGTTGGCCCGGCTCTTGGCAGCTTGCTAGAGATCCTCTGGCACCCACTCTGCTGGGACAGGGCAGCTGTGAGTTCATCTACCTTGTGTTGCTCGCCTTTAGTCCAGCCCTCATTTTGTTGAACCTCAGGCAGATCTTCATGGCGACACGTCGCTGCGTTCCGCGGACTCTCTCTCTCTAAGGCAGTCCTCTCTGGCCACTGAAGTCTGGCTCATCAGTGCCCGACACAGAGATCAAGCTTCGTCTTCAAAGCACATTGAGGATGTTCCCGTTTATGATATTCAAATGGGACATTGACATGAGAGCAACTTATTTATGTAGGATACTTGAATTTTAAGGGGCCTTTCTAATACACCCCCCACACACACACACACAAATTTGAAAGCATTTTCACAAGGGTTGGATTTAGCATTCACTGAACACTGGAGGGCGCTGCAAGCCACCAATTGAGCAATTGGAAATCAGCCAGCTGTTCTTCCATGGTTGCAGCAATAAATAGCATGACAACCTACAATTCAAAAACATTGCAAAAGATGGCAATATAGGATAGCTTTAGTTTGTGCACAAAGAACAAACGGGAGCCGCATACAAAAATGTAAAAGCTTCAGTTTGAAACGGGAGCATAAGAAACTACAGTCCTGCTCTTAATCCACCAACACTGACACAATGAGCACAACACGTACTTCACCTTGCAGTTTGTATATTTATTTTAAAGCAACTTTTTTGTAAAATATAAATACAAATGAGATATTTTAATTACAAAGTTAAAACAAAAAATGAACACAGAAATTTACTTTACTGCAATAGCCTCCCTGTTATGTACAAGCTCTGTGCTGAAGGGTGAATATCAACATCATCTTAAAACTTTATTATACAAATAATTTTGTAGTTCTGCGTGTTAAATTAGAGACTAAATTATAAGCAAAATTTGAACACAGTTGAAAAATAATAATAATAATAATACAGCCCCTGAGGCTCAAGCCAGTGCTAAAGTCTGAGGAGAAAAAAAACAAACAGGACATCATGTGCTTCCTATAAACACAGTCTCAGTACTGGATCCTGTACAGCGACACACAAACACAATGTGTTGTGGAATATCCAACCATGAACAACAGGGCTACACTCTTCTCTCAATTGCCATACAAAATCTTTCAGAGAGGAGTCGCGAGCAACATCCAAAAGAAAAAAAAAATCTCTTGATATATATATATATATATATATGTATATATATATTTAATTTTTTTATACATATATTAA